>JBBPBX010003485.1:52984-76887 GCA_038048925.1 Garcialebias charrua
CACATGTTCCTTTTCAGAAATACCAAGGTCCACAAAGTGACCTCACTGCTGTACCTGAAAAACCAGAAACAGCACGAGCTCCATAAGGCAAAGCCCAAAGCATTTTATTCCCAGAATGCATTGCACAGGAGTCAATTTGCTAATTTTAGCTCCTCAACCAATGAAAGTTCAGGAGTTGTGCTCCAGATCTGAGAGGGTCTGCATCAGGTTACACAGCTGATGCATGAGTAGTGTTAGTGCAGCAGTAACGGAGTGAACAAAGAAGCATTACTGCTCCTCTTGGACTGATGGAGCCTTTCATTTCACACATGTACTGTACAGTACATTTATAAAAAGAGTAATCCCTCCCTGCTTTCCGACCACAGTTCTGACACTATACAATGAGTGTCCACCATGGGACAGGCAGTTGTGCGTCATTCCTTGCATTGGGATCCCTGTCACTGAACTTGACCCCACACATCATAACTTCAGACACAGTAGTAAATCCATCATCTCCACCCTAACATAGGAATCTGAAGGCAAGGCAAGACCATCCTTGGGCAAAGTGTACAATTTCAAATGACCTACAGGAATGCACTCAACACTCTCCTGGTCTGTGTAAGCACCAAGCACATTGTCAGCAATAAAAAAACCAGTTTTCTTATTTTCACTTCAACAGCTACACAAGCTGCATTACTAATTATGTAACACCATATCAGTTCCTGTCTATGAGGTTCTCATATGCTATTCCCTCTTGGCAAGTTGAACTTCCTGGTTACGTAATGGGATTAACATAGCACGAGTCCACTGGAATGTGGTTCTACCCTCAGAGCAGAAGCCTTACATTTTCTCCGACGGCTCTATGGATCCCTCTAAGGCTAAGAAGCACAGGTATCATGCAGTGGATTAGCCTTTGGAGGCTAGTGGGGAATAATGTAAACCCTGTAAATATTGCAACACACCACGCCACACTTCCATGAAGACAGCACAGCCATGAATAAAGCTCAAAAGTTGTAAAAGAGTAGACATGTGATCACTTGTTGAATTTATATTTTGTGTGTACCATATATTCAGGCAAGCAGATGAAGATGAATGCTTTAACAACAGACCAGAATGCAAAACTGATGTATGGAGAATGAAGACGAAAGCTTACGAGTTGGTGACATGCACCATGTGTTTACGTCCGTGTCAGGTGTCACAGCCTCCTGAAGAGATTATATATGTTGTTTCTAACAGTGTCTTGTCAAAAAGTGGGGGTTCACAATCCACACTGTCAACAGCCATTACTTTGAACCCACTGAAGTCTGCTCACACTGTCCTGCTTTTAACCTGAAAGGTAGGCAAGTCCCTACCGTACCTGCAGTATGCAATGCTCAGGGCTGACGTCTTGATATCCTGAGGCTGCAGGTTTGAGCTCAGGTTGTACCAGGAAGGACATCCAGTGTAAAACAATTGCAAAATCTTTCATGCAAGTTCGCTCGCTGTGGCGACCCCTGAAGAAGAAAGTGGCTAAAAGAGAAACAAGGACCTGCTAAGTTAATCTCAAAAGGGCAGCTGTGGCTGAGTGTTAGAGCAGTCGTCCTCCAATGCAAGAGTTGCGGGTTCAATTCCACCAGCAGTCACATGCGGAAGTGTCCCTGGGCAAGACACTGAACCCTTCATTGCCTCAGATGTGTGTCGGTGGATAAATGTGATAAAGCACAGATTTTTCTTTGTAGAGATGTACCGTAGTAGAGTGCTGTATGAATGGGTAAATGAGGGCACAGATTGTAGAGTAACATGCTTTGAGTATCTTGATAAGAAAGGCATTGTATATAAGTATGTTCCATTTACCATTTGAAATGTCAGGGACTCTACGAGCAGACAAACACTGAAAAAAACAAAAACAAAAAACCCAAATGGAGACATGACTCAATAACCTTTTGTTGGGCAGTTTACTCACTCGAAACATCAGAACTTCTAAAATGGGCTTGGGTTCTTCTGACATCTTGAACTTTAGGATCAGTCAGTTGTTCTGATGATAAAAATCATAGCTTTTGTTCTTTCTCAGACAGAAGTGTGGCCCCAAACAAAACGAAGACATATTGAGTGTCACAGGTTGGTAATTTTTTTAAATATTTCGTACTATTTATTATTATTATTTAATTAGAGGGAGGGGGGTGTGCTACTTTGGCTATTTAGTTGTACTGAGTTTTGTGCCACCATCGCCATTACATGTCTCCCAGAGTCCATGTACAACCCCTCACATAGCACCTGTATTCCATTAGTAATCAGCGCTCCTGTTGCCATTAAAGGTTCAGTCTGCAGTTTCTGTAGAACTGCAGCACTTAGAAAAAATTTCAACAGGCAAAGCATTCTGATCCCTGCCCCTCAGAGCCATATATGGCTCTGCTCTCCCATGGTCTGCTGAAATTCAAATTCAAGCTCTGTTTTTATTGGCTGGTTACAAACTCTGTTTTTATTGGCTGGAAAATGGCGTGTCACCTTTTCTTTTTAGAAATGCTTATTTACCACCTGGAGAAGCAAGGGGACAATATTTTTTTTAATTTTTTTTCAGAGATTACCTGGCTAACATCAGTCTGTCAGGAGGTAATGACAGAGTGAAGAAATATGTTTATAAAAAAAGCTACATATTGAGGCTTTAAGAAGCAATCACTTTTCCAAGAACAATTCTCCCTGATCAAAAAGGCGTTCAATACAAGATGAGGAGGTCTGAGATTTCAGCTTTCCAAGACTTATAACTCAGTTTTGGGACTGATTCCGAAACGTTCTACACCGGATGGGAACAGAGGTGTCTTGTCTGTAAATTAGACTAACAAATTTCTTTGAGAAGCCTCTGTTTGTTGGTTGGGAGTTTTTTTTATTTTTTTTTTATTTTTTGTCAATTTACATACAGTGTTGTGTCTTCTGTCAGAGACCTCAAGGGAACCCCCTACTGTTAAGGTGTGATCTGTCAATTTACATGTATGTGTTACCTCAGCTTGAAATTTACATATGATGGTGCGTGGTTCTGTTATAACTCCAAACTTCTCACAGTTGTTCATGGAATTGAGAAAGCCTCCCGGATGGGAGTCGAAACGTTTTCTGTTACAAATAAAGTCCAGTTGATCTTGTATTGAACGCCTTTTTGATTTATCATGTCCTGGACGACTGAGAATCTTCACCAGCATAATTCTCCCTGATTTTTCGACAGATTTCTTTGGATAGATTTGTTGCCAATCCGCTCGTCCGTCCATCCACTTATTCGTCTATCTGGGGTACAGCATAGACATGCCTCCAGTCCATCACAGAACCACACAGAGACAACCAACCATTCATACTCTCACTCACTCCTCTTGTTACATCTCGTTTGCCATTACTGGATGGGTTAAGCGACGAGTTATCATTTTCTTGTCTCCTGCATACCTTTATTTGGTTTCCTCTTAAATCCCCAATCTCCACTTGAGTCAAATGAACAGCGTATACTTTACACTACTAATTGCACAATAATCCATATGTTGCTTTCGAGAAGTAATGTAGAATTGGAGTTTTGGAACAAGATTTTTTTTTTCATGTATACAGTAATTGGATTGTTTGTTTGAACATGATGAAAAGGGAATTGTTGTCCATCTGGTTTTAAAGAGAAAAGGACATTAATTTATCAGTACTGTACTTTGAATTAGTTGAATGGGTCAAGCAAACCAAACCAGAAGAAATCATGAACTTCTATCAAGAAAATTGCTCCACAGTTTAGTCAATAACTAGAATGTATTTCAAAGAGGAATGGAAAAAAAATCCATCATGTTTATTTCAACAAAGCATTTTCAAACGTTCAGTTTCCAATTGAGTTGGTTCCATAATAATATAGCATACCCTTCACGTGTTCAGCCATGAAACTCTGCAAATAGTCTTTGTAGGACTGATGTCTGCAGGATTAATCTAAATTCTTTTGGTTCTGACCTGGTTGAAAACATATCATATCTATGTGTATAGAGACCTTGAATAAGCTCATGTTATGTCATTCAAATAAACTGTAGATAATGGAAAATGAAACTGATATCTGCTGATAGAGTATGCTGGCTAAAGTGAAAGCCCTTCTCACATTAAAGGAGATCACAGGCAGATGGCAGCAAGTTTCCACAGCAGACCTCCTGCTCACCCTCTGCTGGTTTAAAATGAGGCACAGGTCCTAACACAGATGTTCTCAGGGATAATTCAGATTGGACAAAAAAAAAAAACTGACTTCCTGACCAGATTTCATGGCTTGTCACTTTTGTTATCAGACCAAAGCTTTAATTCAATTCTATTCAAATTCAAAAATACTTTATTAATCCCAAATGGAAACTAATTTTTGTTATAGCTCATCATCCTGGTTTCATTCAAGAGTTGTTATAGATTCTGATAGCTGTGGGCAGGAAGGATCTCCTGCAGCAAATCTGACGAATCTGGCCACAGATACTGATCGGTCTACCTGGATCCAGTTTGCTTTCAGATCCGGCGGACCTCTCTGTCCTCCTGGGCATCAGGACTACCTGAATGCTGGGCAGAACTCCTCCCTGAGCGAGGGTCACTCCTCCCAGCAGTTTGCTGAGCTCCTCGTTGCCACGGACAGACAGCTGAAGGTGCAGGGGGATGCTCCTGATCCTCCCGTTGTCAAGAGCTGAGTTTCCCGCCAGATCTTGGTGGTCAGGTACTCGAGAACTGCCACCAGGTTGACGAGAATTTGTCCATGGTGCCTCCTTTTCAACTCATTTGGGATTTAGGGCTATAGTTGAGATTTCTGAGCTTTGAGATGTTAATCAACATTTACATTTTTGTTCTATTTTTTTCCTCTCATTTTTGATCTTTAAAGCACAAACATGAACAAACACAAAGTAGTTTAGCAAAAAACTTTACTAATTTAAAAAAGCAAAACCATAGCAAAAGTTTCAAAAGTGTAATAGAACATAAAGTAAAATAAATACTTCATGTTGGAGCTTCCAGATTCTTTCAGCTGCACAAACATGCTGGACGCATGAACATATATATATATATATACATTTATGGTAATTTAACAGTCTGGTGCTGGATCACAGTTGCCTTCATCCTGGGTGCCGGTGTCAACACCGACGCTGTTGTCAGTCTCAGTTACAACGCTGGCGCTGTGGTCGCCATGGTTACAGCTGTCACCGTGTTGATCATCATCTTGATTCAGCTGTGCGTATTCCACTGACACCTGTTGAAATATAAGACGTAAAGTCAAAAACTACTCCCATTGGTGGCTGAAGCACCGACTGACTGAAGGCATCAGTGTTGTCCAACAGCACTGACCATCTTTAAAAAGTCAAACACTGACTTATAAAAGGCAAGTCTCCTGGTTCACCAACTACCTAACTGACAGAACGCAGTCTGTTCATGTAGCCGGATCCTCCTCTACATTCTTAGATGTTGTGAAAGGGGTGCCACAGGGTTCTGTCTTGGGTCCCATTCTTTTCTCTCTATACATCAACGATCTTTGCAGTGATCTGTCAAATGCTTCCCACCATTATTACGCAGATGACACCATCATCTATTGCTGTTCTTCCTCCCTCAGCCAAGCTTTCACCTCTCTTCAGGATGCTTTTAATATTATTCAGTCACGGCTGCAAAAACTTAGACTGGTCCTAAATGCCGACAAAAGCAAGTTCATGGTTCTTGCCAACAGAAAGCTGCAACCAGAGAACCCACCTCAAATTGGAACCCAAGAGGGAAAACAAATAGAAATGGTCTCCACCTACAAATATCTAGGTTTCAACATTGACACTGAACTGTCTTTTAAAACCCACATCTCCAAAATGGCCACTAAACTCAAACTGAAGCTAGGTTTCTTCTTCAGAAACAAATCCTGCTTCTCATGCAAAGCCAGGAGAACATTAGTAGCTGCAACATTCATGCCAATACTAGATTATGGTGACGTGCTGTACATGAGTGCTGCATCAAAATACCTACAGTCCTTAGACTCCATTTACCACGGTGCCCTTCGGTTCATTACTGACTCCAGTTATCGCACTCATCACTGTGAGCTTTACGTAAAATCTGGCTGGTCATCTCTCAGCACTCGAAGATACACTCACTGGATATCCTTCATCTACAAGACCCTCCTAAACCTGGTCCCGTCATACCTCACCTCCTTAATACAAACATCACACAGTCATTACTCCCTGCGCTCTAACGATTTAGTCCTCCTGTCAGTTCCTCCTGTCAGAACTGAACTAGGAAAAAGAGCGTTCAGCTTCGCCGTCCCCTCAGCCTGGAACAACTTACAGAAAGATCTGAAACTATCAACATTCATCTCTCCTGGATCCTTTATGTCAACCGTAGTAGAAAATGTCATCAAGAAACTTGACCATTGCAGATGTTTCTAACCACTACTTATCCAATATACATGTCATTGTTGGTTTTTTTTGTCTGCTTGTTTTGTATATAATGTATATAGAAATCTGTCATATCCTGTTGGTTTTGAACTGTCAACATCTGTTTACTGTGATTGTAGTTTTCTTTATTTTCTTTTTGATAAGTGCAAATGCCTATTGCCAATGTGACGTGTGCTGCTGACCACTTGACCAGGTCACCCTTGTAAAAGAGATCTCGATCTCAATGGGCTCTACCTGGTTAAATAAAGGTGATTGATTGATTGATTGATTGAATCATTCATTCATTAATTCATTCATAATTTGGATATGGCTAAACAAGAAGGGCTGCAGTTTCAAAAATGATTCTCAAATGAATTTTTCATCATAAGAGAAAGCAACATGCGTCATAACAACAAACAGCAATTTTCTTCAATGCGATTCTAATAAGACAACACGGTGGCACAGTTGGTAGAGCTGCCGCCTCTCAGCGAGAAGGTTTTGTCGGATCGAACCCCGGCTGGGGGGCCATTCTGGGTGGAGTTTACATGTTCTCTCCATGCATGCATGGATTTTCTCCAGATGCTCCAGTTTCCTCCCACAGACCAAAAACATGCATGTTAGGCTGACTGATAAATTATCCATAGGTGTGTGTGAGAGAGTGAATGAATGTTTGTCTCTGTGTGTCTCTGATGGACTGGAGACCTGTCCAGAGTGTCCCCCACCTCTCACACAGTGATAGCCGGACATGGGCACCATTGACCCTGGTGACCCGAAAAGGAAGAAGTGGGTAAAGAAAATGGATGGATGGAAAGTCTAGAGGAGGGGTCTGCAACTTGTGGCTCTTTGGTCCCTCTGCAGCAGCTCTTTCAAGCTTTGACCAAAACTGAAATAAAACTGAATTTTATTGGTTGTTATTACAACTAAAAGGGATTGTTTTAGCAGTTTTCCTGTAATTTATTTAGCACATATATGAATAAACATTACAAGGAGTGAAACATACTCACTTTCACTTTACAATTTATTTCTTCAAAGTAGGATATGTAATTTTTCTACAATAAAAAAAAAATCACATAAGAATGCATAGTTTATTGTTTTAGTTTTCAGAAACTGTGCAAAAAACTACATATTTTTCCTTCTTTACAAGAATCTCATCTTTTATTTTGTCTTAGAATGTAAAATATCAATAAATATAAAAATCATTAGATATTTTTGTTTTATAAAATCACCCCTACTGTCCAGAAAAGCGCCCTCCAACAAACTTAAAGTGGTCCGTGGGCCACAAGTCGAGAATCACAGTTGTAGCAGGTATTGTGGCTGCAGACACATTTAATTTAGTGAACAAAGGGGGAGAAATGTCTCTCTTGATCGTAAAGGTTGCAGACCCCTGGTCTAGAGTAAGTAAACTGTTCTGTGGGTGGAGGTTCTCAGTCATCCAGATAATTACAGAAAATTCAGTCAAAGACACACAAGCACCTTAATCTCAAAGGTGTTTTTTTCCTACCCTTTTGCCACTGATTGCATTAAAACTTGTGCCTGAAATCACTGAAACCTCCATTAAAAAGAGCAGTTCTTCATAGAACTCGTCTCAGAGCAATGCCACTGTGAAGCGCCTCTGATTTCATTCTTCAACACAACACTGACACCTATTGTAAACCCAAAAACATGAAAGACATAAATTATGGTACTATGGCCCCACCAGGGTCCTTATACATATATAATCAAATCAATGTTGCCTGTCGCCCTTAAAATTAGAATAACAACTCTGTTGGATCAAGGTCCAAAAATGACATAAAAAGAGATTTTATTGACACTAAAGAGCTCAGTTCTGCACAATTACCAATGAACATCTGTGTGAGCCTTCAGGTTGGTACAATGGTAAATTCTGGATATTTGTGGTTATAAAAAATAAAAGTGTCTGACAGTAAAAACCAGAAGAGTGTTTGGAGGAAGCATGGTGCAGTAATGCAAGAAAAAAAAAGGTATATTTAAATGTTGAGCTTGGCAGCAGATTGGTGATGCTTTGGATTTGTATTTTAGCCTGTGATACAGGTTACATTTAAGTAAATATCATCAGGCTCAATGTAGACATGACTTGGTTTACAAAATTTAAAAAAAAATATGAAGAGGAGGGCGATCTCACCTGAAAATTCCCCATTCAACCATATAAAACACTATTCAGTCCTCTGAGCCAATATGCAATACCATAAAAACACATTCTGTTAAACAAAAAATTGGTTAATGTAATTTCAAAAACCCAACTTTTAGGTTCTCATCTACAAATAAAAATGAACCAGCAGCTGTTCCATTTACATTTTCTGTCTATGCGACGTCTTAAAGACGAATCTTAATAGAACAATGTGTTGTTAGTTTGTGTACTAATGGTGCATGTGTAATCTTACTCACTCCGTCAGATGTCTCAGAAACACCTGCAAACAACAAAACCAGAAGATCAGCTCAGAAAACAAATGGAGCCTGGAGATTACAGGAGGACCTGTGTAGCAATCGGCCCCTCTTGTGGGCCCTGAAACTCAGAATCTGACTACAAATCTGCTGATTTAGCTTTTTATTTTTGTATTTTTCTTCATTTTTTACTCTAATCAGGTTTTAAATAAAAAAAGAAAATAAAAAAGTAAAGAGTAGTAATCTTTATATTTGCGGCATGACTGTGTTAAATCAACACAGTCAACTAAATATCATGACAAACAATGAGCAGTAGTCGTCCCCTGAGAACTGAACAATCAGAGTCTGAATGGACGAGCAGACTGTTTGACTCTTTTCTTACAACAGGAAGTCCTCTGACGAAGGCAGGAAGTGGACACCTGGCAGCTTAGCCTCCTGTTTCAATGGGACATTCTTTCACTAACAATGAAAATGTTTCAACTTGGAGTTGATCCTGCTTCCTGGTTTTTTTTTTTAACACCAGTGAACTGATTTGTTTCACTATGTAGCTTTAGTGCTCTGAGTGATAACTGCAGTGTTAGCCATACCTTGCTGGGAGAGGCGTGCTTCGTTGTGCACAGTGTCTGTGCCCTGTTGCATCGAGGCTGGGATGAAGTTAATAAGGTTGGGTTATTTTTAGGGTCAGACAATGAAGCTTGTTGATAGAAATATAAAACTGCTGCAGGAGTCTCACCTCTGTTTGGATCTGGATCTCTGGTTTGAACCTCTGGGTTTTGAGGTTCCTGCTTTTGTTGGTTGACGGTGCTGTTCTGGTCGTCTGACTCTGCAGCACAATATTGTTATCATTAACAAGTCCCTATCTTTTAGAAATAATGATGCAGATTTGAAAAAGAAAAATAATCAATATTTAAAAAATACTTCTGGCTTTTTTTAAACCAAAATGATGATGCTTTTAACAAATATTGTTAGTGCAACAAATAAATAAATGATCCAACAAATCAAAACAAATATAATAAACAGAGATTTTGTTGTGTCCAAATTAAATACTAGACAATTTATTAAAAAACAGATAAAAAAAAAATCAAAAATAAACAAGCATTATACCAGACAATTTATTAAAAAACAGATAAAAAAAAAATCAAAAATAAACAAGCATTATGGGTTAAGCATATGAATTCTTTGCTGGAATTAGTTCCAAAAATATATCACAGTTATTACCCTCGGTGCATATAATATTCACTTAAGAAGACAGTTCAGATTTTTGACAGTGGGGTTCTGTGGAAAGGTTATGAACAATTAATATCTTACTTGCTGTAGAAAGCTTTCGAATGACCTCATTTTGACAGAATTGTTCGGTTTTGTACTCCGCCCACCGACTCACAACATCCCGAGTTGAGGTCAACAGCACGCCATCCCGACCATAAATGGTGTTGGTCGCGTACCGCTTTCCCCCCCTGAGACGCCGAATGGTGGACCAGAATCGCCTCGAAGCCATACGGAAGTCATTCTCCATGGCCTCTCCGAACTCCTCCCACGCCCGAGTTTTTGCCTCAGCAACCACCCGAGCCGCATGCCGCTTGGACTGTCGGTACCTATCTGCTGCTTCCGGGGTCCCACAGGCCAAAAAGGCCCAATAGGACTCCTTCTTCAGCCTGACAGCATCCCTCACCGCCGGTGTCCACCACCGGGTTCGAGGGTTGCCACCACGACAGGCACCAACAACCTTGCGGCCACAACTCTGATAAGCTGCCTCGACAATAGAGGCGCGGAACATGGCCCACTCGGACTCAATGTCCCCCGCCTCCCTCGGAACGTGTTCAAAGCTCTCCCGGAGGTGGGAGTTAAAGCTCCGTCTTACGGGAGACTCTGCCAGACGTTCCCAGCAGACCCTCACAATACGTTTGGGTCTGCCAGGTCTGACCGGCATCCTCCCCCACCATCGGAGCCAACTCACCACCAGGTAGTGGTCAGTTGACAGCTCCGCCCCTCTCTTCACCCGAGTGTCCAGGACATGCGGCCGCAGATCAGATGAGACGACAACAAAGTCGATCATCGAACTGCGACCTAGGGTGTCCTGGTGCCAAGAGCACATATGTACACCCTTATGCCTGAACATGGTGTTCGTTATGGACAATCCATGACGAGCACAGAAGTCCAACAACAAAACACCACTCTGGTTCAGATCAGGGGGGCCGTTCCTCCCAACCACACCCCTCCAGGTGAGTCGGTGGGCGGAATACTTCGAAGACCTCCTCAATCCTACTGGCACGTCTTCCACTGAGGAAGCGGAGCCTGGGGACTTTGGGTCGGGCTCTCCAATCTCTGGAGCTGAGGTCACCGAGGTGGTTAAAAAGCTCCGCGGTGGCAGGGCTCCGGGGTGGATGAGATTCGCCCTGAGTTCCTTAGGGCTCTGGATGTTGTGGGGTTGTGTTGGCTTACGCGACTCTGCAATATCGCGTGGACATCGGGGGCAGTTCCCTTGGATTGGCAGACTGGGGTGGTGGTTCCCCTATTCAAAAAGGGGGACCGTAGGGTGTGTTCCAACTATAGGGGGATCACACTCTTAAGCCTCCCTGGTAAGGTCTATTCAGGGGTTCTGGAGAGGAGGGTCCGTCGGATAGTCGAACCTCGGATTCAGGAGGAGCAGTGTGGTTTTCGTGCTGGTCGTGGAACACTGGACCAGCTCTACACCCTCAGCAGGGTCCTGGAGGGTGCGTGGGAGTTTGCCCAACCAGTTTACATGTGCTTTGTGGACTTGGAGAAGGCATTCGACCGCGTCCCTCGGGGGGTCTGTGGGGGGTACTCCGGGAGTATGGGGTACCAGGCCCTTTGATATGGGCTGTTAGGTCCCTGTACGACCGGTGTCAGAGCTTGGTCCGCATTGCCGGCAGTAAGTCAGGCTCGTTTCCAGTGAGAGTTGGACTCCGCCAAGGTTGCCCTTTGTCACCGATTCTGTTCATAACTTTTATGGACAGAATTTCTAGGCGCAGCCAAGGTGTTGAGAGGATCCGTTTTGGTGGCCTTAGAATCGCTTCTCTGTTTTTTGCAGATGATGTGGTCCTATTGGCTTCATCAGATCGTGATCTACAGCTTTCGCTGGAGCGGTTTGCAGCCGAGTGTGATGCGGCCGGGATGAGGATCAGTTCCTCCAAATCCGAGGCCATGGTCTTGAGCCGGAAAAGGGTAGCATGCCCTCTCCGGGTCGGGGATGAGGTCCTGCCCCAAGTGGAGGAGTTTAAGTATCTCGGGGTCTTGTTCACGAATGAGGGAAAACTGGAGCGTGAGATCGATAGGCGGATAGGTGCAGCATCCGCAGTGAAGCGGGCGCTGTACCGGTCTGTCGTGGTGAAGAGAGAGCTGAGTCAAAAGGCAAAGCTCTCAATTTACCGATCGATCTACGTTCCCACCCTCATCTATGGTCATGAGCTTTGGGTTATGACCGAAAGAACGAGATCTCGGATACAAGCGGCTGAAATGAGTTTTCTCCGCAGGGTGTCTGGACTCTCCCTTAGAGATAGGGTGAGAAGCTCAGTCATCCGGGAGGGACTCGGAGTAGAGCCGCTGCTTCTCCACATCGAGAGGAGCCAGTTGAGGTGGCTCGGGCATCTGGTTAGGATGCCTCCTGGACGCCTCCCTGGTGAGGTGTTCCGGGCATGTCCCACCGGGAGGAGACCCAGAGGAAGACCCAGGACACGCTGGAGGGACTATGTTTCTCGGCTGGCCTGGGAACGCCTTGGGATTCCCCCAGAGGAGCTGCTCCAAGTGGCTGGGGAGAGGGAAGTCTGGGCCTCCCTACTTAGGCTGCTACCCCCGCGACCCGACCCCGGATAAGCGGACGAAAAGGGATGGATGGATGGATGGATGGATGTTCGGTTTTGGCTTTGGTCTGACTTGAACCAACCATTAACTAATTAGTTTGATGAGAATTCTCCAAGTTCAGTTTGTTCAAAAAGGTATCTACTACAGGTAACACATTAATTGTTCATAACATTCCACAGAATCCCACCTTCAAAGATCTGAACCATTTCTTTTAGCTACTTTCTTCAACTGTTTCCTTTTGTTTTAGACAGAGTTTAGTAAACAATAAAAACAAAATACATTCCTCAGATATTTCACCCACCAGAGCCTGAAACGTGGTCGCTCCAAACACTTTTTCCCATCATGCTTGGGGTGGCTGCACGAGGAAGACAGAAACATCAATCAAGTTTCCTAATGAATCGTACTCAATCTACAGCGTGACTGTAATGCATTTGCAGCTTCACCATTAGAAACCTCCATGACTTCTGCCTGTGTGAGGCTCAGCCGCTCTGCTTTGGTGCCGACTGACTTCCTGAGGTGAAATAAAGACAGAACAATCATGAGACCTCACATGCGTCATTTGTTTTAACCTAAGTTAGCTCATTTTCAACAAGCAACACAAGCAATATCACGTACACCGATAGTTTGCTTCTCACGCTGACAGCTCTTTGCTTATGGTTGAGAAGACGCTTTCTGAAGGCAATCCCAAGAATCAGGATCAGTATGAGTAGAAGGCAGGAGACGATGATAAGAGCTTTCTTCCACCCAGCCAAGTTTACTGCATACAACATTTGGAGCAGGAAACATTAGTAATGAGAAATTACAAATTAATTTTGAAGTACAACTGTACCCACAAAACTTTAAATGTTTCTGCACTTTAACCAAATTTATTACATTTTGTTTCCAGAGCTGTTCATCACAAGATTAAACACACCTCCAATTGCGACTATGTTACTCTTTTTGACCTCGTTGGCGGTGTTTGTGCTCTCACAGTAATATGTCCCTCCGTGCTTTCTGTTGACGTTGTGTATGGTGTAGGATCCTTCCGTTTCAAAAGTAGTCAGGGTATCAAGTTGATCCTTTGTCTCCAAGTTGTACCATGTGAAGGTGATGGGAGGACTGCCTTTCTGGACAGAGCAGATGAAACTCACACTTTGACCCTCCGCGATGTCCCCTGCGCCGGGACTAACGGTCAGCACCGGTTTTGACAAAGGCTCTGTAGAGTACATCAAACAAGTTATAGAAACAGTTGAACACAGCTGAGGACAGTTTTACTGACTACATTTTCATTGCATCTTACCTATGATTTTAGTTGAGCGTTGCAGGTCCTCTCCCCATCCTATCATGGGCATCTTGTGTTGATTGTTCTGAGCTTGGCAACGGAATTTGCTTAAGTCTGAGCTCTTGAAGATGGGAGGCAGGTTGAAGATAGCCTTTTCCTCAAACTTGCTAACCACTCTAGGTTCTCGCAGATTGTCAGGGCCAAACAGGATATACGTGATTGGAAGGGTGCCGTGTTTGCTGTGACAAAGCAGCTGAAAACTTTTACCTAATAAAAGTGTGCCCCCTATTACACTCATCACAGGTTCTGAAACAGGAACTGTGAAAAAAAAACAGAGATAAAGATAAATATAGAGTGACTAAAATGAAATGAAACTTGTGTTTGGTTGATTATTTCTTTGTTTTAACAACTCTTCCTGACAGTAAATTTTATACTCTTGGAATGTTTGATTAGCTTGTTTACATAGCCATCCATCCATTTTCTTCCGCTTATCCGGGGTCGGGTCGCGGGGGTAGCAGCCTAAGTAGGGAGGCCCAGACTTCCCTCTCCCCAGCCACTTGGAGCAACTCCTCTGGGGGAATCCCAAGGTGTTTCCAGGGCAGCCAAGAAACATAGTCCCTCCAGCGTGTCCTGGGTCTTCCTCTGGGTCTCCTCCCAGTGGGACATGCCCGGAACACCTCACCAGGGAGGCGTCCAGGAGGCATCCTAACCAGATGCCCGAGTCACCTCAACTGGCTCCTCTCGATGTGGAGAAGCAGCGGCTCTACGAGTCCCTCCCGGATGACTGAGCTTCTCACCCTATCTCTAAGTGAGAGTCCAGACACCCTGCGGAGAAAACTCATTTTGGATTGACACTGGTTGGTTGCTGTGTCTAAATTGACTGTCAGCACCTGAGCTCAAAACAAGAGTCAGTAGAATAAATAACTTGGTATTGGCCGAAAAGACTGCATTTGTTGAGCATGGACATACTGGAACACTCATACAATACTTATCTCAGCTGCTTAACCCACAAAAGCATTTCTTAACAAGTGTTTCACCATGTGAGAGGAAATAAACAGAGCATCTAAGGGCAGAGGATAAGTGTCAAATCTCTTGATACTTTCAGCTGCTTGTGTCTTATATAAACTATTTGTAAGGACTAAACTGCTTGGGCTAAATGCAGTCTACCTTTAGCCAGATCTAGATTAATTTTTAGATCCAGTGCTAGAATTGTGTCTATTGCTCACTGAGGTAGTCCAGATTTCGCAGTGGTTCTAGCTTGATCAAATAAAGATTGGGATGCATATATCAGATTTAGCATATCAAATATGGTGCTCATTTAAGTATATCATTTTCCAACTACAGTAATTTCAATTTCTTGCACAAGAGGACTTACCTTTAGCTTTCACATGAAGTGTTTGGCTATTCTTATGAAAAGTTGTATGGAAAAAAAGAGCAGTGACTCTACAAGTGTAGTTGCCATTTCTTTCTGGGTGTGCCACAGAAACATAAGTGCTTGATGTGGTCAGTTCTTTGTTATCCTTGTAGTAGATGTATTTAGTCTCGTTGACATCAATCCTGTCAGGAACATAAATGGAGATGGAGCAGCTCAGTTCGAAGCGCTGTCCTTCATATAGGTCTGCAGGCTTCAGAGTCAGCCGTGGCTTTGAAAATACCTCTGTTGGGGGTAGATGGAAAAAAATAAGCATTGTGCACCATAATTCTTCTACTTATTGTTATATCTAACCTTTCGTAACAACGATAACTTGCCTTTGACGGTGAATGTTATATAGCTTTCTTTTTGGACATTTTCCCACTGTGCTTTGCAAACAAGCTCTCCAGAGTCACCAGTTTGAGATGTAAATCGATGAACAAGAGCTGTCTTGTCTTTTTTGAGGATCATTTTGTCCTTTATAAGAAATACTTCAATGTTCCTCAAAGGACTGTTCACCACTTTACAGTGAAACTCTACAATGTCCCCCTCATAGACGGTGTTGGAGGGCAGCATATTTACAACTGGGGTAATGTTGAGCACTGGAAGACACAAGTCAACTCAGTCAGCCATACTGTCTCATGCAGTTTTATAGTTCTCCAATGACATATTGGCACTCACCTCTAACTAACACATGAGTGTCATCGCTTCTGTTGGAGCGTCTGGTCCCAGAAACCAAATTGATCTCATAATCACAGGACAAAAAGCAGTCTCCTATGTGACTGAGACTCAGAGTGGTCTCTGAAATATTCCCCGTGCTTTGTACTCGTTTTATCCTCTCTGGGTCTCCACCCTGAAATCTTTGGTAAAAATGGAATATGAGCGATCCTTTCTCCTCTGGAGCGCTGCAGGTGGCTATGAACTCCTCGCTCTCATAGGGTTTTAAATTATTCAGATGCAGAGTGGGGGTCTGCAGGCCTGAGGAGAAACAGATCATGTGCAAGAGTAAATGTTACAATTAGTATGCAATTTGATATGTTTATATAGATACAAATGCAACTTTGGTATTCTTTGGAAAAGTAAAATAAATAAACAAATAAATAAATAAATAACATCAACCTGTATTTTATTCACAGTGAAAAACAGGAAATATATCAAATGTTTAACCTCCTAAGACCTGAACTCTTGCATATATGGATGTGACGTCAAAGGAGGTTAAAATGAAAATGATGCTATTTTTTTTTTTTAAAGCTATTGAATTTTATGGTCACAACAGATCTAAAAAAAAAAAAGAAAAAGAAGAAGTAAGGGCAACATATGGAGAAGCATTTTGCAACTAATTAAGTTTTTGGTAACGGGTCAGTAAGAGGATTTTGCATAAAAAGAACATTTTAGAGAGGCAAAATCTCTCAGACGTAAACATGGGCAGAGGTTTGTAAAAACGTGTCTAGAATAGTTTTACAATATCTAAATAATGTTCAATAGAGGGCTCAGTTGTTAGAGCTGTTGCCTCTCAGCGAGAAGGTTCCCAGATCGAATCCCAGCCGGGGACCTTTGGAGTTTGCATGCTCTCTCCATGCATACGTGGTGTTTTTTCCAGGTACTCCTGTTTCCTATCTCTAAGTGTGAGTGATGGATGGATGGAAATAAAAAAAAAATAAAAAAAAATAATGTTACATAATCAAGTTCATAATGTTATCAAAAGATTTCAAGAAATTGGACAATCTCTGATTTTAGAGGACGTAAAGACTGAAAGTCCAGATTAGATTAAATGCTCATGATCTTCAAGACCCCAAAAACAAGTCTGCTCATCAATACATGGGCTCATTGTAAACACAGTTCACTGTGCCATCCACAGACGCTGGATAAAGCTCTGTCATGCAAAGAAGAAGCCACATGAGAAGACCGTTTAGAAATACCTCCATCTTCTTGGGACCAAAGTTAATTCATAATGGACTGAGACAAAGTTTTGTTCTGTGGTCAGACTAAATGAAATCTGGAATTCCTTTTGAAAACCACAAACATCATGTCCTCCATACTAAAGAGGAAAGGGACCATTTGGCCTGTTGTCAGCCCATGGTTAAAAAACCTGCCCATCTGATGATATAAGGGTGCATTAATACCTATAGCTTTGGCAGCTTACACATATGGAATGTCACCATCAATGCACAGAAGTACAGTATTTTCTGGTGTATAGGTCGTACCTGTGTATAGGTCGCATTGTCCAATTATCACCAATAGATTGGAAAAATCCCTAGATAGGTCGCACTGGTGTATAGGTCGCACCTACGTTTAGCTCTGCTGCAAATGTCTGCCACAGGAGCGCACAGCAAGGCTTTTAAGAAGATTAACACTTAAAAACAATTATTTGTTTGATAAAAATTATAGCAAATATATGTCTGAGCTGAACTTTTCCTTAATAAATGAACGTAATTGTGAAATGAGCTGGATTTAAAAATTTGTTTCACCGAAAGTGATAACAAGCCATATATAGGTCGCACCTGAGTATAGGTCGCAGGCCTTGAAAAAAAAACCATAAAAAGGTGCGACCTATACACCGGAAAATACGGTATATACCATTTTAAGACCAGTTTAATGCTGGTAAAGAAGACCCCAGAACAAAATAGTGAAATAAACAAACCCTCTTTCTTCATCTACCTGTGACATCCAGTTTCTGGCTGATGCTGGCCTTGCTTTTGTCCTCCACAGAGACTCGACATCTGTAACTTCCAGAGTCGGCCGCTCTGGCGGGGTTCAGCTTGTATGTGATGGTGTCTTCAGGGGTGGTTGAGGTGTAGATGGGAGCATCGTCCTGCATGAGCTTGAAATGATGCTCGAGATGGGAGATGTTGATGAAACTGATGCTGACCTGGCAGCGGAGGGTCACTGGTGTTCCGCTCTGAACGGTGCTCTGCGGCTGGATCTGGAGGCCCACGGTGTCTATGATGAAGGCTGAGGTGCGCATGTGGACACAGAAACAAACAGTTTAAGTTGAGACCACACCAAAGGGGCACACGGCTAGACTTTCTTTTTGCAACTTGGCTTGACAAAGCCTCAAACTCCAAGAACTAAGAAAAAAACGTGTATTTTTTTAGGTTATTAGGATTTAATCTGGTTTACTTTGTTTTTCTTTTTTACATTCTGCATGCATTCATGTTAAAGAGGATGTTTTACATCTGGCTTTCTGCTGCTCATTATTTTACAACAACAACAACAACAACAACAACAACAACAACAACAACAACAACAACAACAACTACTACTACTACAACTACAAAAAATGGTAAGAAAAAGGAAAAAAATCTGGTCTGACATTTATCAAAGTGAAACTGTAGGTTTACTTAATGCAGTAAATCAAGACTGCATATCTGTTACTATGGTGATCTAGCAGTCTCAAAGTAAGCCTCCTCTGTGATCTCAGAACTCTGACTTTCTGCTCAACATACTGTAAGTGTTTGACCTCACACCCTCAGTCGTGGCTGGGTCTTCACAGAAAACAGGAGCTAATGGAAGGAAGTAAAACGGCATACCAAACAGTGTTTGACCTTTTCTTCCCCTGGAAGAGCTGTGTGGATTTATTTCACTTCTACTTTTTCTTTAGCAACAACAACAACAACAACACAGATTAGCAACCAGTTTGCCCAGTGCAAAGAGTGAGACATTAGCCTGTTTTAACAGCATACTGTAGTTGGTCTAGTGGCAGGGTTTTTGACTGCGGACCCGAAGGTCGCGGGTTCGCGCCCCGGCCACTACCCAGCTTGGGGTGTCTATGAGTGCACACCTATTTCTCCAGCTCCCCGGGCGCTTTCGGGCTGCTCACTGCACCACCTGGTAGGTGGTTGGGTTAAATGCAGAGACGAATTTCGTCTGTGTATGGGAAACATACGCAGATGACAGGAATATACATTATTATTATTATATATTATTATTAAGTTGATGATGCTGATGATGATTATATACCTGAAATACACTGTGGGGAATTGTACTGTTTTGTCTGGAGTAAAATATCTTGAAGAAATTGCATTCCTATTATTGTGAAGTGATTTTACTTAGGGTAATTTGTTTAAGTGTGAATTTCATAGTTAAAACAAGCAGAACAGGAGCTAAAATCACCCAAACAGCAGCTAAAATCTCAAATG
The DNA here is from genome assembly GCA_038048925.1 of Garcialebias charrua. Taxonomy (NCBI): domain Eukaryota; kingdom Metazoa; phylum Chordata; class Actinopteri; order Cyprinodontiformes; family Rivulidae; genus Garcialebias; species Garcialebias charrua. The sequence continues at coordinate 72,344 of JBBPBX010003485.1, forward strand.
AACTAAACCATAGCAAAAAAAAAAAAAAGTAAATTCAAGGAACAATAGCTAAAACCTAAAATTACCAAAATCGTTGCCAAAAGGTAAAGTAGCAACGTGTTAACTGATAAAAACTAGCACAAGTGTGCTAAAATAAAGCTAAAATGATCGAGACAGCAGCTAAAAGAGAAAATGAGTAAAATGTGACAAAACCATAACTAAAAGCTGAAATTAGCAAAATCACAAGGCTACTATGAACAAATATACCTTAAAGCTGAGTGTCTCAACACTGTAGATAAAGGCTAAAATAGACAAGAAAGTAGCTAGCTGAAAGGAGCACACAAAGACAAAAATAAAGCAAGTATAGTAGAATTGGAAGTTGCATTATGTACAGTATGTATAGGACTTTCTCTATGTAATTAAAGTTAAACAATTCAAAAAGTATAAAAATTACAAAGACTAAAACACCATTCCCAATTCAGACAAATATTTTGATTTATGATTTGTTAAAACAGCCCAAAGTATGTGAAAGTGCTGTACAAAAAAAACATACAGAGAAATTATGAACTTGAAAACAAGAGTGTGAAAGCAAAACCAGCGTCATTCTCACACCTGTGCTCTACAAACAGTTGCTTTTTGGTCCTGTGTATGTCCTGCACTGTACATATTGCAGATCTGACAATAAAGTTGACTTTGACTTTTGACTTTGACTTTTTAGCTTAAATTAGCTACTGTCACGACCGGAACGAAGCGAAACAGTTAGCCGAAATATGTTAAGCTTTAATATTGTTTTCACGTGCATTAAACTCGTACTGGTGAATGATTTTATTCTTGCATCCAAATCAGTTTTCCATTTTTTCCCAGTATGTGTCGTACTGATTAATATTATTTAAAGACTGTAAGGTGAAAAAAATGGCTGATTTATTTTATATTTACCAATCATTTTATTCACTTAAATGTAAAGTAGTTGATTGTGTCCTGCGTGTTTGACTGTTAGTAAAATGTTGCATGAACCAGTAGATGGACTGTAGTTGAACTAATTATTAAGTCTACCATTACCATATTTTCCATCCTATAAGTCACACTTTTTTTGTCTAATTTACATACCCTGCGACTTATACACCAAAGTGTCTTATTTATGGTTCCCTTTCAGTCTGGTCTCTCAGTGCAACATACTTGCTATGGGAATTGCGCCACCGCGTGATTACCTGAAGGAATATACTCACGCCTTTACGGCCAGGGGCGTCACTGCTGCGCCAGAGGCCCCGCCCTCTGGGTACTTAAGCGGCTTGCGCCCCTCCATCTTTCTCTTTTTTCCCTTCACCTCGCTTAAACCTGAACTACCTCTTTGCGGGACTTCTCTGTGGCTTCATCGCTCAACCTGAGGTGAGCTTGCTCCCTGCACAGAGCGCACAGAGAATTATTCCTGCGTACTGCTGGACTAGCGAAAGCTAGTCCGGCACATTTCTCTTAACCCCGAAGTTTTTTCTCCTCTCTCTACAGGTTGCTTCGCTCGACGGCGCTAACTACGCCACAAGAAAAAAAAGCTACCTCGCTAACTCCTAGCGAGCTAGCCAGCGAAAGCGACGCGACGGAGGAGACATTTCAAGAAAAAAGAAGAAAGATTCTGGAAGGACTCGCTCGCCTCATCTCGGACATGCCTCCGGAGAAAGGAAAGCGAAAGGCGAGACTTCCAAGGAAAACCAACGGGACGGCGAGCCCAACTTCGCGCGCCTGTCCCAGTGGATGCGGCTTCTCCCTCGCAGTAACGGACACCCACGAGGCCTGTCCAGTCTGCCTGGGAATGCTTCATGCAAAAACAGCACTGGATACGCCCAATTTTTGCCCACACAGCAGCCTCATGATGGATGTGGTGCTGCGGCATCGGGTTGACCTCGTTGCCAAAGCAATGGGCACTTCAGCGACGACAGCGGACGCGGACACCACGGAGCCCCTCACTCCCATGCCGGAGTTGGAGAACATGGCTCTATATGACAGCACATGTGTCGAATGGGGCGACAGCCCTGACGTGCTGGCTCCTATGGTGGACCTAACAGTCGAATTCGACACCTGTGGCATGATGAACGAGGACGAGATCTCGGATTTCAGCCTCAGGCGAATTTTCAACGGAGGAGGCGGACGTGGAACTGGAGGATCAGGGTGAAGATCTCTCCCAGACCCTGGTTCCTGTGCTCCCAGAAACTGATTTTTCCATCCCTGCTCTGTTCGACTTGTGCCACAGAGCAACGGACGCCCTGAACATCCCATGGCCTGAACCTCCACCTCGCCAACAGGTCACAAGGCTGGTAGGAAACTTTTTTCTTGAAGCAGCAGACCGTCACGAGGCAAAATATGCCCGTGTTCCCGGACTTCCTCACAGAACTAACTTCAGGAACAAAACCAACTCTTCCTAGCAAGGCTTGTCGAGCCTCAGCTTCTCTTCTCGAGAGATGCTACAGGGCTCAGGGACTCGCGGCGTGCGCCATGAACGCGTCCGCTTTAATGCAGGCTTACCTAGCGGAAAAGCTGCAACAGCTTCAAACAACAACGGACAAGCAAGCGGCTGTCGAATTGCTGGATGAAGCCCGCAGGGCAACAGACTTTGTGCTCCATATGATGGGGACAGCTGCTGTTGTGTAGGGCAAGGGAATGGCGGAAGTGGTCATCGCGATCCGCCACCTCTGGATGACTCTGACGGATCTCCCGGAGGGACAAAAGGTGCTTTTTCTCCACCACTCGATAGAGCTGGAGGGATTGTTTGGTAAAGCTCTGGAGCGAATTCAGACCAAGCTGGACCAAAGACGCAGACAGGTGGAAGCTCTCCGAGTGGGCTTTCCCCGGAGAAGCTTCACCCCCCTTCCCCCAAGGGAGTCTGCTGGTAGCAGATCTGCGCAGGCTCGGCACCACTCGGCAACGCGTGCCCCACCGCAGAAGCGGCCAGCATACGAGGAGGAGTCCAGGCAAAGACCCCCGCAGGGCCCACCTCGTACCGAGCACGCATGAAGCAAAAACAGGTTTGTCCCCCGCAAGGCGACCAAACATAGGGCCTCCTCGGCGAATCGTGACAACAGACAAAAACGTGCCTGATGAACCAGGTCCACGTTTCCACGTTACACGATCACCCGTCCACGTGGTAACGGGATTGATCCCTTCATGTCCAGACTTTGCCTGTAACACAGTACAAACAGCTGGTTTATTTACAGCATGCACAAATCATGCTTTCTCTGCTGTGAGTGACATAAAATCATGTACGTCATTGCACATAAGCACGAATAAAGTTCATGAAACAGCTCCTCTCTGTTTTATTGACTCTCAAAAAACAAAACAACAACAACACACAATCTTCAGCAAAACAGGTCCCTCTGACCTACGAGCCGTCATAAAGGGAGAGGGCCTTTTTCCCCTTCTCCCTCACGGCCCACGGTGTATTAGCATAATCAATAAACCCTAGCAGAGTGCCTCTGATACATCTGCAATGAGCAGATGCAGAGAAGTCTGCGAACCCCCCCCCCACGCCTCTCAGGGAGACAGGTGGGGAGGGTCACGTGCTCAAGCCCTTGTTTCATTGTGAACGATGGGCTAGCCAATACACTAACCAGACGAACACGTGACATGTCCGCACCTCAGGGAGGCAAGCTGACAGTGTCTGATGACGGGGGGGGGCTGCATCAGACGCCCTCAGGCAGCCACAAACTTCACACCTTCACAACAGTGACTGTGTTCAGCCTGTTGTAGATGAAAACAAGTCAGAGCCGAATCAGATCTCTCTTCCTGTTTTTCGAGGGGGACTAAGCTCTTTATCACCAAATGATCTGAAGTCTGCCAAACCAAAAGGAACACCCCCATGCTCTAACGGTGCAGCCGCTCCTTTGTTATTAACGAGGGGCACGCAATGCCTGAGCAGTACTCAGTCAGCACGTCACCTACCGTTCTGTGCTGATTCAAATCTGCTTTCAAAAATAATTCTCACGTCCTCGGTTGGTTTACCTGGTACCAACGCTCCATTAAAGCTAAGGACCAGTAGACTGGACCACCCCAGAAAATGGATCGGAGTCAGGAGGTCTGCTCGTTTACATAACTCGCAGCCTCACAGCAGGACTCCAAACTTGGAGGAGGAAACTAGATTTTCTGCTCCAAACCTGTCTAATAAAGATGACAGGTTACATCTGCCCTCAATTGACCCTGAGCAGGGTAACTTGGGAGCACATCAGCAAGGAGGCCTCCTTCCCAATCTGGTTGACCCCCAGGGGTTAACAGCCTCTGTGTCTCCAGAAGGAGCAGTACAACCACTTAGGCCAGGAACTGCCAAAAGTCTCAGCTTGTTGGCTGAAAAGAACAGGTTGATGGCGTCAGGCTTGCCAGAAAATGTGGTATTGACAATACAAAATGCCCGTGCTGGATCAACACAATCTTTATACGCACAAAAGTGGCGTATTTTTGAAGCCTGGTGCTCAGAAAGAAATATTATTTCTTATGCATGCAACTTGGCTCAGCTCCTGACTTTCCTTCAGGACTTACTGGAAAAAGGTTGTTCTTATTCAACGATTAAAGTTTTCCTATCAGCT
>JBBPBX010003486.1:18243-58484 GCA_038048925.1 Garcialebias charrua
AAAAAATGTTATTCTTCAAAAAAATCCTATTTTATTTTTAATTAGAAAAATAGTACAAAAATATTTTTGGGGGATGAAACTCTTATGGGGCCAGAATAAAGTAATACCGTAATTTGTTGTGAGTTCATGCACTGTGTTGGTTTTGTTCTTTGAGCAAGGTGATGTTGTAGAATTTGGAAAAAAATAATCATAGTTTATTTATTACAAAAGAGGGGTTCAGTGAGTGGGCATGTGAAACTGGAGGGTTCGGTAGCTCAAAAAAGGTTAAGAACCACTGTTGTAGAGAATGATGACGTTTTTTACTTGTAATTATTTTTATTTTTTTTAGAACATCTATGCTTTTTTTCTTTAACCAAACTGAAACCCACACCTCCCTTACCCTTACAGAGACCCTCTCCAGCACCGCCTGGAGGATCCTGATGTTTCCAAGATGAGATACGATACATAATCCCTGCAAAGATATCTGGCTCTATTCATATGCAAATATTCATATCTACAAAAACATAACATTTTAGGTTTCTGTTAATTTAAATTTAAGTTATGTGTTCTCAACTGACTAACCTGGTTAATTATAGTTAAAATAAATTAATAAAATAATGGGACCCCGGAAGCAGCAGATAGGTAACGGCAGTCCAAGTGGCATGCGGCTCGGGTGGTTGCTGAGGCAAAAACTCGGGCGTGGGAGGAGTTCGGAGAGGCCATGGAGAATGACTTCCGTATGGCTTCGAGGCGATTCTGGTCCACCATCCGGCGTCTCAGGGGGGGAAAGCGGTACGCGACCAACACCATTTATGGTGGGGATGGCGTGCTGTTGACCTCAACTCGGGATGTTGTGAGTCGGTGGGCGGAATACTTCGAAGACCTCCTCAATCCTACTGGCACGTCTTCCACTGAGGAAGCGGAGCCTGGGGACTTTGGGTCGGGCTCTCCAATCTCTGGTGCTGAGGTCGCCGAGGTGGTTAAAAAGCTCCGCGGTGGCAGGGCTCCGGGGGTGGATGAGATTCGTCCTGAGTTCCTTAGGGCTCTGGATGTTGTGGGGTTGTGTTGGCTTACGCGACTCTGCAATATCGCGTGGACATCGGGGGCAGTTCCCTTGGATTGGCAGACTGGGGTGGTGGTTCCCCTATTCAAAAAGGGGGACCGTAGGGTGTGTTCCAACTATAGGGGGATCACACTCTTAAGCCTCCCTGGTAAGGTCTATTCAGGGGTTCTGGAGAGGAGGGTCCGTCGGATAGTCGAACCTCGGATTCAGGAGGAGCAGTGTGGTTTTCGTCCTGGTCGTGGAACACTGGACCAGCTCTACACCCTCAGCAGGGTCCTGGAGGGTGCGTGGGAGTTTGCCCAACCAGTTTACATGTGCTTTGTGGACTTGGAAAAGGCATTCGACCGCGTCCCTCGGGGGGTTCTGTGGGGGGTACTCCGGGAGTATGGGGTACCAGGCCCATTGATATGGGCTGTTAGGTCCCTGTACGACCGGTGTCAGAGCTTGGTCCGCATTGCCGGCAGTAAGTCAGGCTCGTTTCCGGTGAGAGTTGGACTCCGCCAAGGTTGCCCTTTGTCACCGATTCTGTTCATAACTTTTATGGACAGAATTTCTAGGCGCAGCCAAGGTGTTGAGAGGATCCGTTTTGGTGGCCTTAGAATCGCTTCTCTGTTTTTTGCAGATGATGTGGTCCTATTGGCTTCATCAGATCGTGATCTACAGCTTTCGCTGGAGCGGTTTGCAGCTGAATGTGATGCGGCCGGGATGAGGATCAGTTCCTCCAAATCCGAGGCCATGGTCTTGAGCCGGAAAAGGGTAGCATGCCTTCTCCGGGTCGGGGAGGAGGTCCTGCCCCAAGTGGAGGAGTTTAAGTATCTCGGGGTCTTGTTCACGAATGAGGGAAAACTGGAGCGTGAGATCGATAGGCGGATAGGTGCAGCGTCCGCAGTGAAGCGGGCGCTGTACCGGTCTGTCGTGGTGAAGAGAGAGCTGAGTCGAAAGGCAAAGCTCTCAATTTACCGATCGATCTACGTTCCCACCCTCATCTATGGTCATGAGCTTTGGGTTGTGACCGAAAGAACGAGATCTCGGATACAAGCGGCTGAAATGAGTTTTCTCCGCAGGGTGTCTGGACTCTCCCTTAGAGATAGGGTGAGAAGCTCAGTCATCCGGGAGGGACTCGGAGTAGAGCCGCTGCTTCTCCACATCGAGAGGAGCCAGTTGAGGTGGCTCGGGCATCTGGTTAGGATGCCTCCTGGACGCCTCCCTGGTGAGGTGTTCCGGGCATGTCCCACCGGGAGGAGACCCAGAGGAAGACCCAGGACACGCTGGAGGGACTATGTTTCTCGGCTGGCCTGGGAACGCCTTGGGATTCCCCCAGAGGAGCTGCTCCAAGTGGCTGGGGAGAGGGAAGTCTGGGCCTCCCTACTTAGGCTGCTACCCCCGCGACCCGACCCCGGATAAGCGGAAGAAAATGGATGGATGGATGGATGGATGGATGGAATTGCACACAAACGTTTGTTTAGATTAAGCTGTTTATGAGTTAAAGTACTTATTTTTTAAAGAGGTTATTTTATGTTTTTATAAATTTATTGCCCTGCAGTGCGACTTTTGATAGTAAAATCATAACTTGTGAATGTGATTTCAAATTATCTTTTTATTTTATTTTATTATTGTTTTCATATCTTGTGAATGTGATTTATTTTATTATTGTTTTCTCCTTTTAAACAAATTTTAGCATTGTCACAGTTTTTATATTTTGATTAAAAACCAACCTTTTTAAGTCGTTTAGATTGATTTATATACATGTAAAATGAGGATGATAAATGATTAAGCATTGCAGTACGAAGTGAATTGGATCATTAATCCCAATAATTAATCTGTTTTCGTGTAGCTTCAGTTACACAGCTGAATTAAAGCACTAACAACTAAAGAGTAATTTATATACTGTACCTAAAGTTGACATAATGGGTAAAAAATACATTATGTGAGTAATTACTGTTTGGAAGGAAGCAGAACGTCTAATACAGAGAATATATTTTTTGTTCTCCCAGCAGCGCAGAACAGTAATCTGTCGCCCACCTCATCCTGTTTCTACTTAACAGTCTACAAGAAATGCATTTGAAAGGAGAAATAAGCTGTGTGGTGTTGAGAAGCGTGAGACAGGAGCAGAAAGCAACAGGTGTCGGCTACATTAGCCCGGTTATTGGATGACAGCCTGTGGGTGACACGTCCTGCAGCACAAACAAGAGAGGAAGCCTCTTTCTGCTGAATTAATCCCTGCTCCAATCCACCTGTCAGAAAAATCAGCCCGGAAATGTTTTATTCATGAGCGTTGCATAGTTGTCCTCCATGCTCAGAAATCGACAGGTTTTCTCCTCTCTGAACCACAACAGGTTCCAGCGTTCTGTTCTGAGGGGAACTCAGCATCGCCGCTGAAACGACAGAACAAAACACAAACTGAGAGGAACATCGGAGAGGAAGTCTCTGTTTTTTTGTGTGATTTTTGTCACCCTGACATGTGACAAAGAGGCAGAGATCGGCAAGCAACATCTCTGCAGAACTGCATTTAGAGAGCAAAAAAACTATTTTCTCTTCAATTTAAATCCTGTTGCTCATAAATAAATAGATAAAACACCTACAAGTGCAAAGAAAACATCTTCATTAGGCTGAACCATCTTTAAGGCTTAAAGTCCCAAACAAAGAAGACTTTGAGCTATTAAAGAAAGAATAAAAAGTTTTACATTTAAAAGCGGCTTTTTGTTTCAAATGCTTCATGTACTTTATTTGCAGCTTGAGTTTAATTGCAAAATCAAACTGTTCTGACATTTTATTCATTTTAATACTAACTTCAACATGAGGAAAACAACCTTCAAGTTTTTTTTTTTTATTTCAATTCTCAGATTTATTGTCCTCATAGTTTTAACCCTCTGAGGATCAAAGAAAATATACATTTAAAGTTTCAAAATCATTAAAATTAGATGTTTATTCCATCCATCCATCCATCCATCCAACATGATTATTGATTTTAATGACCCACCAATAGCAGACTAAAGAGTCAAAGAAATACAAATATGAAAGTGATAGTTTATTTACAGTGCTGGAACAAAGTGTGTTTTTCATTGGGAGGAAGCGAGAGACAGGATGAGTATTTTGGAATTGATCAGTCTTTCCGTGCCTCTGTGAGCCTCTAATTGGCTCTCGTTGTCATATGTATTAAAAAAGGGGCACTGCTCTTATCTTTGGTCACGTTTGTCACTTTTTTTCTCTGCACTTCTGCTTAAGATAGGATCACCAAGGTCTCTGCTTATAAAACACACAACCTTATATATCACATCTCTTATAATGAGAAACAACATAAGTAAGTAAGTAAGTAAGTAATCTTTACTTATATAGCACATTTCCCAGACATGAGTCACAAAATGCTTCACAAGAGGAAAAATAAAATCATAAAATCACAGAAATAAAATCATAAAATCACAGAGATACTATACAAAAAGGTAAAACATAACTAGCTCTAAAAACAATGTACAAAGTTAACCAAACGCCTGTCTGAAGAGATGAGTCTTAAGACTGTTTTTAAATGCAACTGTTGACTCGGAGCAGCGTATTGTTATAGGGAGAGCGTTCCAGAGCCTCGGAGCCACCACTTCAAATGCTCTATCGCCACGAGTTCTAAAATGAGTTCTCGGAACTGTCAGCAGTAGCTTATTGGAAGACCTCAGAGTTCTAGATGGACAAAGAGGCTTCAAAAAGTCCAATAAATATTTAGGAGCCTCACCAGATCAACATTACAGTATATTCCTTGTACTGTGAAACAGGTATAGTTACAACGTATTGACTATCCTTTTAAATAAATTCACAGTTAAATCAATTCATTTTCAAACACACATGAGTCACCTATATAATCAAAAAAGGTGTTCAATAAGAAACAACTGGACTTTATTTGTAGCAGAAGACATTTCGCCCTTCATCCAAAAGGGCGAAACGTCTTCTGCTATAAAATAAAGTCCAGTTGTTTCTTATTGAACACCTTTTTATTTTATTTTATCATGTCCTGGATGACTGAGAATCTTCACCAGCACCTATATAATGCATTTTAAAACGATAAGTATTAATTTTGAGGAAAGTTGTAAATATCTTTTCACAGTTAAAGTTTTTTTTCTCTCTCTCTCTCTCTTAAGAGCTTGTTCATTGTGAGCTTAGAGAAGGAGAAGCCAATGTTTGTACAGGAAGCCCTCGAGTTACGTCAGGGATTGGGACCTACGTGTGTGACTTAGGTCGATGTTGTCGTACCTCGCGGACCAAAAACACCTGCCTGTCGTAGGTCCGCGTTTCTGACATAGGTCGCGGCTATACCGCTAACGGAGCGCCGCACACATATTTAATGGCATGAGACTGAACAAGCAGACATACTAGGCCATGAACATGCACAGAACTGTACAGTAAATGAATACAGTACTGTACAATAAATAAAAAATATAATGTCTTACTTTGAGCTGGTCAAAGCCTGCCTTCGTCTTTTAGCATCAGCTCGGGTGCGAGCTCCCCCAGCTTCCTTACGCTCCACACGCACACACGTGGTCAAAACTGTTTAAAAGAATGACTGTTAGCTTCTTAACTTCATACATTTGGAGCCAGAAAAAAAAAAACTTACTGAAAGCCGTTTCTCCGCGATAATCCTCCATCCAAAACAAGCTCGGCGTTAGCTACGGTTAGGCCCCGCCATTAGCAGCAATGGTTAGCATGTCAGTTCATTCAAAAAGGCTGTCGGCTTTGTATCTCCGCGTTAGCTCGGTGTCCCCCGACTGCCAGGCGGACATTTGCGGCGAGCTCCCGGCCGCAGATGGCCCCTCCGCGGCATGTCGGCTCGGTGTCTTCGCCTGTGTTAGCTGCTCTGTTAGCTGCTGTCGTTAGCATGTCGGGCGGCGTTGTTGGAGCGATCACGGGGCGATCGGCGGCTGCTCCTCCGGGCCTGAGACGTCCACAGAGTTGACCGAGTGTTTCCAGCAAATTTATCCGTATGAGGCAACCCTGAACGGACACACGGTCCTCTAAAGCCAGCTGACAGGAGCGTCTAGAGCTCCATTGACCGCAGTACTGTTGTAAAATGGCGACCGGAAACGACCGGAAGTTGCGTAAATACGATCAAATTGTAATTAATAAACGAAATATTAATAATTATACTTTATTTATAAAGCCATTTAAAACAACCACAGCTGCAACAAAGTGCTATACACATGAAATTAATAACATTTAAACACAAAAAAAAAAAAAAAAAAAAAAAATTAATCATATTTTTATTAAATATGATAAAATCGTAAGTCTGAGTTGCCGTAGGTCGCGGGTGACGTAGGTCGAGGGTTTGCTGTATCTGGGTTCAGATTTGGTCGAAGTTCAGTGAGATTTTTCCATGAGCAGGAGAAGGAGAAGCCAACGTATATGGTTCCAGATACGGTTGAAGTTCAGGAGTAACAGGTTCTTTGCGAGCCCGCACAAGCCCTTGGGAGCCCAATGCTTGGAAACCCACGAACATGAATTTGTGGGCTCGCATGATCACAAGGCTGATTTCATTCTAGGGTCGCCTCTCTTGACAGATAGTAGATACTGGTTGAATCACCCGCTTTGAACGTTATCAACCATTAAATGCCCGTTATTAGTTATTATCATCCCCATATGTAGCGGCCAGACTGCACCTCCTGTACCTCCTAGTAGGTTTAAAGGTACGTTGGTAGCGATGATAATAGGCTCCGTTTTTAGCTTTGTTGGCACTCATAATAGCTTCACGTGTTTACGTTTAGAGTAAAGGGTCTGGCGTTAGGTTTAGAGTCTTGGTTAGGTTTAGGCACAAGGGTAAGGAGGTTAAGTTTAGGGTTTGGTTCTCTGGGTCAAGTAGAAGGTTAGGTTTAGGAAAAGGGTTATATAAGCTGTAAAAAAAGACACTTCCTGGTTTACCCCGGCGAAATGCTGCCTATTATCAGCGATGATAACGTGCCTTAAAACCAGTGGTGGAGAAAGTACTCAAACACTGTACTTAAGTAAAAGTACAAATAAACAGACAAAAATGTACTCTAGTAAAAGTAGAAGTACCATATTAATGTTTTTACTTAAGTAGAAGTAAATAAGTACTTGATTTTAAAAATACTTAAAAGTATTAAAGTAAAAGTACTTGCTGAATGTATTACCTAATCCAATGATCTACAATATCATAAGTGTGCATACTGTATGTATATTTTCTGTAATACATTAATAGTGTTGAGTCATTTTAATGAACAATGCTGCAGATAATACAGTACTGTACATGTTTTTATTGTGTTTACTCTGTGACACAGTTCACACTTGGACTTGTGATTCTGTGCGTCAGAATTTCAGGGATGACCTACAGAGTTAAATGACATTAAGCAAAATAAGAAAGATTATACCTGTGAAAGTTTTTATTTAACACAAACCAATGTGTCATTTTAACTGCAGTAAACACATTTAAGTAAAAGTTGTCTGACAGAAAAAAAGGAGCATTAGACACAACTAACAAAGGAACATCTGATCATTTCAACTGCAGTTTGTCATCAACTCTAGTTAAAGTACTGTCAAGTCAACCTTGTACTGTAATGGGTCAATAGTGAACAATATTTTAGCTTCCTGACACCATTTTCAAAACTGGGACCTGACTGTTGAGTCATTTGAAGACATCTCTTGTCTCCTAACATCATGAACTGACACATTTTAATATTGCAGCAAGAATTTCTTGTTCAAGTTCAGAAGAAGTTGGTTTTCAAAGTTTTTTGAGTCCAGTCTGGCTCTTTTGGGAGAGAGACTCTGTCTGAACAGAATCTGACTGAACAGTCTTTCAATAGTCTTTCAGTAATATTAAAATAGTCTTTGAATTGAATAATTTTTCAATAAGGCCATGGGTGTTGGTGTATTTTCTGGCAGAATCTCTGTGGTGGAATCTATTTTGAGTGTGTTAGTGGTGCTGTAGGTGCTCCCAGCTCAATGTATATACTAGAATATATGTCATTGATTCAGCTTTTCTTGAAGGCGGGTGTAAACAGATAAACCTGTCCACTTTGCAGTGATTCAATGGACCAACTCCCCTCTTGACATCATTTCAAACTAACGACAAATCAAAAAGCTGCAACGTGAATGTAACTTGTAACTCAACACATTATAGAAATGTAGTGTAGTAGAAAGTACAGATACTTCATGTAAAATGTAGTGGAGTAAAAGTAAAAAGTACCCATGTTTAACTCTACTTAAGTAAAGTACAGATACATGAAAAATGTACTCAAGTACAGTAACAAAGTATTTGTACTTAGTTACATCCCACCACTGCTTAAAACCTACTAGGAGGCAGGTAGGACAGTTTCACCGCTACATATGGGGATGATAACAACTAATAACGGCCATTTAATGGACTGATAACATCCGAAGCCGCTCGGTTGAATTGTCTTAAGAGTTGGTGTGTTTGCAGGTGGCGTCAAAGAGGGGAAGGTGCAGAGTCCAGTGAAAAGGAGATTCCAGAGAGTTCTTTGGTAAATTGTTGTAGAGGAGTCCAAAGTGGCGTTTGGGTGTGCAGGATTTGCAGAGCAGGTGCAACCAGGGAGCCAGGAAGGAGTTGGGCAGACACGACAGACAAGAACTGAGCAGACGAGCAGAACAACAACAGGTTATAGTCAAAATCAGAACACTTAGGTTTGCTGGTTGTCACAGAAATTACCAGAGGCAATTAATGCTCCAGCGTAGGCTGAACGCCTGGGAGAATCTTAAATGGAGCAGAAGGTGCAGGTTCAGATAATCTGCTGATTAGCTGCTAGGGAGGAAGTTGGTCAGGTGGAAACAGAATCCCACACCATCCATTTATCCATCCATTGTCTTTACCTGCTTCTTCTTTTTCGGGTCATGGGGTCACTGGTGTCGATATCCAGCAATCACTGTGCAAGAGGCGTGGTACACCCTGGACAGGTCTCCAGTCCATCACAGGGACACATAGAGAGAAACGAGACAAACAACCATTCACTCTCTCACTCAGGGACCATTTAGAGTTACAATCAGTCTAACATGCATGTTTATGGTCTGTGGGAAGAAACCGGAGTACCCAGAGAAAACCCACGCATGCACGGAGAGAACACATAAACTCCACCCAGGGAGTTCCCGGGCCATGGATTTGAACCAGCAACCTTCTTGCAGAGAGGTGGCAGCCTTACCAACTGCACCACTGTGCCGCCGTTCATTCATCCCACCTGGAAAAGAACAGTTCTAATAAATCATGAAAAACCTAAAACAATTTTATTTTGCCCAGTGGTTGAAAACTTCTGACTGGAACTGTGAGCTTGTGAAAATTAGAACAATTCTGCAGCACGGTGACGCAACTGGTAGAGCCGCTGCCTCTCAGCGAGCAGGTTCTTGGTTCAAATCCCGGTCCGGGGGCCTTTCTGGGTGGAGTTTGCATGTTCTCACTGTGCATGTGTGGGTTTTCTCCGGGTACTCCGGTTTCCTCCCACAGAACAAAAACATGCATGTTAGGCTGACTGGTGACTCTAAATTGTCCCTATGTGTGATGAGAAAGTGAATGGTTGTTTATCTCATTTGTCTCTTTGTGACCCTCTGATGGACTTGCGACCTGTCCAGGGTGTCCCCCGACCCTCGCACTGTGATTGCTGGACATGGGCACCGACGACCCACGTTACCCCAAATGGAAGAAGCAGGTAAAAGATAATGGATGGATGGATGGAAAATTATTCTGTGGGGGAATTTAACTTATTAACTTACTAACAAAACTTAGTATTTGAAATAATAATGAACTAAACAAGTCAACTATTGTAAAACAAATAAAGGAAATAGAAATAAATAAATACCATAATAAATGCTATGTAGCAGGTCTGAGGTTCAACAAAATTCAGTTTCCCTGCAGAATCTAAAACCCAGACCAAATCGAGCCTGGTGTTTATAAACCCTTGAGGCTGGTGACCTGTGAAGTTTCAGACCATGAGCCAGTCACCCCCAATTTACACTACATGCGTTCCGGCTCCGGTCCGCTCCGGTCCGACCTCCGCAGCAAATACGCACCCATTATAATCAATGAGAGAGTTTACACTGGCTCCGCACGGCGGCGGGGCGGCGAGCGGACGGCAGTCCGTCAAAATAGGATCCGATCCTATTTCTGCCGGACGCCGGAGCTGTGCCGGAGTCAACTTTTAAAGATTACGTCGCACCAACAGGAAAAGGAACGAGCACAACATCCGTATTTACAAAATAAAATCACCACGGGCGGACTAATCCTAGCTCTATACGGATTTATTTGTACAAAAATGCTGTCAAACTATCATTTATGACTACGCCTACAAACGCAATACAAGAAATAAAAAAATAAAAAAAGTATTTTATTCTGAAATGTAATAAATCACTTCCTGTCGCTCATTTACGAGAGAAGATCAACAATAAAACAGCGAGGCAGTCTCTACTGTTGTTCTCCTTCTTCCACAGAATGAATTGTTTTGTTCTGACTTCATTATTTATCACTTGATTTATCGCGCGATCTCGCAATTCCCGCGCATGCGTCTCGGAGCGGCGCATCCAGGCGGACCGGAGCGGAGCGGAGGTAGTGTAAACTGGACTTGAAACGCTCAGCTGCGACCTGCGGAGCGGGGCGGAGCGGAGCCGGAACGCATGTAGTGTAAATTCCGGGTCAGCTTCTAGGAGGTTCTCGTGATCAGAGCGTGCACAAACCCCAGAGCTCATGCAACTGAGCTGGATCCATGACCCACATTTGCCCAATCATCCAAGATCCTTCAAAATAAAACATTATTATTGGCATGTTGTTATGTCCTTTGGATTCACAGGTCTGAACTGTTCTTTGTCATTGTGCCACAGGTTCTTTGGAATCCTTAAAATAAAACAAATGTTTTCCATCGACAAAGTAACTAACAGTTACAAAGTAGATATTAACATTTCTTATAAGATGTGTATATCCAGCAGTATAGTCAGGATTTCATAACTCAAAAAAAAAAAAAAAAAATAGCTTTTTTTTTTGTGTTTGGATTTTTCCTCTGATTATTTCTCACATTTTAATCCAGAAATTTATGCTTAAAAATAATCTGATTCTGACAAAAGGTCATTATTTTCCTAAACAACACATTCTTACTGGAGTTTAGTCCTCTGGATGGGCTGAGGCCACAAACCAAAGAAATAACTGGAACCCTCAGTAAATTACTGTCCGAGCTGCAGAATCCTGTTGTGGGATCAGGTGCAATTATTGGATCTGCCAAGGTGTGTCTGATGCATACGGCCATGTTTCTCTCTGAGTGACTGTTGTTTTTCTGCTGCCTCTCAGGGAAGAGGGATGCCCGTCTTTGTTCTGGGATTTGTGACAGCAATATGCGATTACGGTTGTTTTATTTATGGCTGCCTGTTTTTCTTATTTTCCTGCTTTCTTGTTCCGCTCCTCCACCGAGGGTTTCGTCTCCTGCCAAAGGCCTCGTCCTGGTCATTCATCATTTATTGGTGCCAGTCAATAAATTATGGGAGTGAATCATTCATTCAGGCACTAAGTGCAGCAAATACTGTATAAGCTGCTGTCCATGTTTGTGTTCAAAAGCAGAGTTTCATCTTTATAATTTATCAGCTTGTTTCTCAGTGAAACGCTGAATTCTCCTCCTTCAATGAAAAACCAACTCAGGCAGTTCAGCTTGTTCTTGATTTTATGCAAGAAATACCAAAAAAAATAAATAATAAATAACACAAATAGTCCAAGATAACCCCCAAACAATGAAAAAACTACAGAGAAAATGCCTTTCAAATAACTACAATCTGTACATTACTTAGGGTCCTAAAGTTGTGGTCGAGACCCCACTGTGCTGCAAAATTCCAGAAAAGAGTCTTAAGATGATCTTCAGCAATAAAAAGATCACTACATATTTTGACAAATTAAAAGATAATTAATAACAAAAAAACTACTCAGAAGTTAATAAAAACTGTACAATAATTCCTTGTTTATTGCTGGGGTTTGTTCCGAACCCACCTGCAGTAAGTGAAACTCTGTGAAGTAGCAATGTTATAATTATCTCATTATTTACAGTATATATATTTAAGGCTTTAGAAACCCTTCCCACACTCCTTGCAATGTTACAAACTCTTGAACCGATGTCATTTTAACAACATACATTAATAGTAGGCTGCAGTACTGCCCCATAGCCACTGCAAAATTTCATATGGGGACTAATCAGCCTTGGTCCGGTTCTGGTCTGGGGTTCTGGGCTGGTTCTGATCGGCTCTCTGGAGCCGTTGAGCACCAAGACACTTTTAGAGAGAGACGTATCTTCGGAGAGCCAGCACAAAACCACAATGGTCCAGATAGAATCCAAATAATCCAGAGGAATCTGTTTAAAAAGTCCAGGTAAGCTCCGAAGAAGACACCGGATACAAGCAATGCCTCCCTGCACGAGGAGCTGGCAAACAGCATTCAGATTGATCAATGAAACTGGAAGTAGTTCTGGTCCGGTACTGGTTGGGTTCTGATCGGCTCTCTACATTCACTGAGCACCAAAGTAACTATGAATAATGACCATCCAAACTTTTTATTTAGTCAGGTTCGGATTGGATCAAAACTTTCCTTCCATTTTGGCAGAAAGCACATGTCCAGAAGCAATGTTGAATTCTGGGAAGTGCACTGTTGCCTTGTGGATTATGTAGTTCTTTTGGACTGGCAACAGTGTGTAGAATTATTGAAATAAAACTACAAAATGGTGGCACCTGTCCAAATGTTGTTGTTTTTTGTAATTTACTTTTCCCAACCATGTGAGTACAGTGATATTTCCTGTACAGTCCACAACCGTGTGCCTTGTACTTTTTTTTTTGTCGAATATTATGGACTGTACGTAAACAAACCACGATAGAGCGAGTCCACAGAAGTCAAACCGCGAAGTAACGAGGGACTACTGTACTGCCATGGAGGCCTTGGGTGATTGGTTTGCAGACATTGATGTGCTTCAGACATACGGTGAGGTCACAATCATCTTCGATTGTTGTTTGTGGGTTGATACCTATAAAGTTTGAAATCTTTGGTTTAGAGCTGTGGGGATTCTGAGATTTTCCACCACCTAACCATTTTCTTGTATTTCCTGAGTGGCAGGGCGGAGCCAATTATCCACATTTATCTCCAACCAGCTGATGAGAGCTGCAAGTACTGAAGACTGGACCAACAAGACTCTACTGGAACATTGTCCGTACTTAGTACTGTGTCCAGCCCTAATGAATATTTAGTTCAATTCAGTTTATTTTTACATCACCAAATCACAACAGAAGTCATCTTAGGGCGCTGCTGTTTTCTGGGTCAGAAACTGAACAGTTTGAAAAACATCCATAAAAAAAGCTTAGAACTCAGGGTCAACATACAAATACACATTACAGTTTTCATTTATTTGATAAATGTTGTGCTCCATCAGTCAGACCCAACTTGAAACTCATCTTTGACTTTAGACTGGGTCTGAGGGTCTGATCCTGGATTTTACATTTTTGGCTCAGTGTAGATACAGTAAGAAGCTGGTACACGCATGTGACAAACGTGTTAGTGAGAAGTGGTCATCTTCTGGGTAATCATCTGCTATAGGTACAAGGATGGGGTGTGATTTAGCATTGGTACGATTTGACCAGAATCCATCCTCTCTATAGTTTAACACAGACCTGAAGTTGTGTTGTTCTCAACATGATTCCAATTAAAATAAATGATTTGTCCCGAAATTGAAATAAAATCCTCACTTTTCTTTGTAACTGTTCTTACTGAATGTGAGTTAACCACAGATACTTCCCCATCCTCCTCACTGAAATGGACGATGTCTCACCCACAATTCTCAGAAGCTTTTAGGGAAATGCTGTTAGTTGAAGGATCCTTACATAAATGTTCAATAATAATAAGAGCCTGTTGTTTGAAGAGATATCTAACCTTACCCAAGCATGAAATCTGAAACACAGAAGACGTCCAGAACAGTTCGGGCGATGAAGGCTGTGCTTCGGGGGCAGCATTTGTGGGTTTTTTTAGCCTCAATGGGACTTTAGATAAAGTTTTCTTGTTTCTGGAAGATAATTAGTGTGCAAGTTTGTTTTGAAATGGTTCCACATCATTAACACACTCTTTAGAAGTTCATGAAAATAATAAAAGTTCAGTAATTTAGTTTTCAGCCTGAATGTCTCTGTGTTATAGCTGCTGGTTTGCTCCATGATTCACTCTGCAACATCACAACTTCAAGAGTTATCCACAATCAAATGTTGGCATTAAAGACTCAGGCTATCAACTATTATTGAACAGAACAAAAAACAAACACAAAATCCAAATTACAGTATATAATGAAGAACCTACTTTAAAAATTGTACGTTGAGTTGGAGGGTGAAACGTTTCTATAAAAAAGAAACTACAGGTATCCAGATGACCCGACTGAGAATTATTGGATTTGGTGCTTGGATTATGGAGCATGAACCTTCTTGTCTTAAAAGTGAAAATAGAATTTCTTGACACATCATCCACCACAATAATAAAAAATGTCACGTGTGAAAACTCAACCTCAACAATTTTCAGAATCAGGGCAATCTGGGATGATATAAATCTGTCAGAATGGGCTCAGAATAAACAACAGAATCCTCATTAAAATGGAGGTTTTTGCAGCTAAGTCTCCTCTTTTTTAACCAGTTATGTAACTCAGCTTTTTGTTTTCTCACTTTTCTTTTTTTAAGAAGTGCAGCAAAGAGGGATTGATTCCTCCTCATCTGTCACACTCTTATCCAAACACTCTTCGGAGGCGTCGCTTTGCAACGAAAGGCGACTCTTCTCGGTTCAGCATTTGTGGCGTAAAAGCAACAGGATGACAGAGTGCTGTTTGCCACTCGAGGCCATAATTATCCCGTTTGTTTGGAGGCCGTCGTTTTGTTTTATTCAAATCTCTGCAGGCCTACCGAGGCTTGAGAAAAGACTCGTTTTATTGTCACGTCATGTTCGCCAGTGCAGAGACGCAGCTTTGCTTCAATATCCTTCAGTCTTTTGTTCCGGCACTGAATGAAGGGACAACAACGTCTTAACACGCACATTAAATCTGACAAAACCAAACGCAGATTATGGGATGCAGACTTGGGTAAACAGGAATAATGTTCAGATTAGTGTTCCTTCAAGTGAAATTATTACATTTTCACCTGACGCTCATGAATGGTTCATTATTTTATTAATCAAATCAAGATAAGTCTCAAAAACGTATGCACAAAACAGCAAAACAATGTCTGTGAAACGTCAACAAGAAGCTGAGTTAATGACTTCAATAACTTTACTTAAATTTGTTGAAAGAACCAACAAAACAAGTACAACCAAAGCTAAATATCATTAACGCAGCAGCTAAAGGCAAAAGTGAAAAAACTATGACTCAAAGCTCAAATTAGCAGTCCTGTAGCTAAAACCTAAAAGTAGCATAAGAAGATTAAAAACAGTGCAAGTACATGGAAGAAGCTTTCAGAGAACATTGGCCCTCATGCACGAAAATGTTCTTATTCTAATCCTAAATTTCTCCTACTTTTGTTCGTACGAAGCGTTCGTACGAACATGCCACGTCAGAACCAACAAACTCTTCTATCCACAGGAAAAGCGTGTAAACGGGCTGCTTAAAGGTGATGAATTCCACCTGTTCTACTCACCTGCGCGTGCTCGCGTGAATGTAATTTACATAATTTCCACCCCTCAAAACACCATATAAGGCCACGCTTCCTGCCTTCTGACAGCAGGAAGTGTCCATTCATTCAAACACATGAAGTAAAATGAGGAACTTCACGCGTTCGGAGATCTGCTCTCAGTCGCGCTGTGGCTACCCCCCCCCACCCCCCCTGCAGGTGTCGGATGGTCAAATATCTTTAATGTTAGTGTAAAGTTTGTAAACAACTGTGTAGTTTCACTTATTCAGAAGAGCTGTGGCGCACCACTGCCCCCCCCCCCCCACCCCCCCCGCGCTTCTCCAGCTCGGTTCTTCAGTGCGCGCGGCTCACGGCTCCATCGCCTGCACAACGCGGCGCACGGAGCTGAGGGCGAGGTGATGGAGGCGGAGGAGGGGGGAAGAGGGGGCAGAAGCGCAGGTTCCACTCGGCTCGGAACGGATCGGTACTTTGGGCACTTCTTTTTTATGTGTGGCTGAGATGGACGCACGGCGGAGCGCGCGCTCAGCAGCTTCTCTCATGCGCGCTCCTCCTGGTCATCGCGCAGCCACATTCTGCAGGTTATATTTCGAATCAGATATAATAATCTATTGCTCCGATGGTGTTTGGCACAAGATCAGTCTTAATCCGTACTTGTTCTGCGGCGGTGTATGGGGATTTTATGTACCTGGGTGTTAATATGAGGAGCGGCTTTGATGACCAAGGGGAGCGCACGACTCACCTGCGCGACACACCAGACAAATTAAACTTAAAATTATAATTCTAATTCAAACAGAACCTATTGTCAAAAACAATTGTGGTGCGTGACTTTTTTAAACTCAAAATATTTTCTAAATAACGAAATATGAAGTTATTAGTGGAGAAATCCCGTCTGGATGACAGCAGACTGACGCTCCTAAAATATACGACAGGTCCGGACCACTCGTAAATTTTGTTCGTATCTGAAAAAAATCCTAGGATACGAAAACATTGTTGGATGCCACAAATGATCCTAAATCACTCGTACGAACAGTATAAGAACAAATCTGTGCGTACGAACGGTTCGTGCATGAGGCCCATTGTTCTGGAAGTAGCTAAATGACCTAATGTTTTTTATACAGGATTTTATATTTTATTTAAGTTTTGTGTTTTGTTTTGTTTTCCCCAACAAAGTGACTGGGTCCTGGAAAACCCTCATGCGCCACCGAGGTGCACGTGGCAGGATACATCATGGATCTGATGTGCAGTTCCATGTTGTCTCAGGAAGACGCCTTGGTATCATGATAGCAGGGTTTATGTTTTTTGACACCAGCAGATACTTATATTATTGGTTATTAAAGAAGACGACGGCAGCAGTTGTACCAGCCCTGGCAAAGCTGCCGACCATGTCTGCAGGTTCAGTTTGTGCTTCAAGCACTCAAAAATCAGCCGATTTATGAGCTAAACCATAAGTTGGAAGCGATTTGTTAGAATCGCAGGCCACCTCTGGCTTCTGGGATTCGCCAGCATGTTGGAGACAACCTTGGAGGGAGCTAATGAGCACGGACGAGTGGAATACCTACACATCTGGCCATGTTGAATTAAAAGTACCTGCAGGACAACAAGGCTGACAAGAAGAAAAAAAAACTGTCAGCCTGGAAAAAAAAAATCAACAACTGTGGCTTATCTGAATCTGACTCCTCTGTTTGGCTTCAAAGCAGGCCAACGTATCAAATTTCTCCTAGGATATGTGTCCACTGAGAAAGCTGTCTATTGCAAACACCCCCCTCCCCCACCACCACCCCCAAGAACTTCTGTGAAGGCTTATCAGAAACTGTACCGACTGACACCAACATCTTAACAGGACTATATGGGCTAAATGGAAGTGCTTCATGGACAACTCTCACTGTCATATGTAATGTGTCTATAAATGTGCTTGCTTGTAGAGTTTTTAGGTCTTAAATTGTGTCCTGGTATGGACAAGGTATGAAGAGATCTTTTTTGTAATATCACTATCCTCTCCTCATGGCTGTTTCCACATTTCCTATCTAAAAAGAATAAGAGGCCATGCTCTTAGAAGCAGCAGCAACGTGCACTCCGCCCATCTTTCGGACAACTGTACAAATATTGTCTCACTGTATGTACAATGTATGTACAGTACACTGTATGTACAATGATAATAAAGCGTATTCTGATTCTGATTCTGGAGAAGGATAACAGCTGTGTTCCCTAAGGTATGAGAAGTCTAACATATAGTTTGAGTAAAGAACTCTTGCCAAGAAAAGCTAAATTTAGGGCTATTTCTTGGAGAGGAGCAACACAACAGGTGGGATGAGTACGTTGGCGCGCTGACCTTCCTCCTTGTTCCGATGTTCCTGTGAAGATCGGATTCTGTCTGAAACTACACATTTTCCAGTCAAAGTTTTTCAAAGTGGCTCGCTGCTTCTCTCCTGCTGCACCCTTTGAAGTGTGAGCAGGTTGGACTTCTCACCTCCACCTGCCAAAGAAATCTGAGGCACGAACAAAACAAGAAGGGTCGAGCAGGAACACAGAACTTCTTGAACTTTTCTTTTTCAATCCCAGTTTATTTTTTTATGTATCTGATTTCACCTTGTGTGTTGTTTAAATTGTACATTTTCATAACTATTTGTTTACTTTCTTTTAAACCACGGAAATTTTATTTTCCTCTTTTAATTAAAAAGATAACTGCAATTATTTGCAGCCGTTATGTGTCATGATGCGTTTTGGTTTTATACAAAACGTTGACCAACTGAAACAGTTTTATTTCCTTTGGATGGAATTCTTAATTGCATGTTTTTCAACTACTGGTATTTCAGTAAACTTAAAATGTCCCTTTACCACAACTTACCACAACTTTTCTTTCTGCCAGAAGGCAAAATAGGGCAATATCGATTATGCTGTGTATATTCTGCTGTTGTATGGATGGATTTTGATGAAACTCGTAGTAATCATTAGAAGTACATATTGAACTGATTTTCCTCTTGGGTTAACAAACAATGGCCACCACA
This sequence comes from Garcialebias charrua, assembly GCA_038048925.1. Lineage (NCBI taxonomy): Eukaryota > Metazoa > Chordata > Actinopteri > Cyprinodontiformes > Rivulidae > Garcialebias > Garcialebias charrua. Next base: position 36,892 of record JBBPBX010003486.1, read on the forward strand.
ACTTATTATCTGTATCTAAATCAAAATAGATGGAATTCAGTTAATCTTATGACCCTCGTGACCCAAAAAGGAAGAAGCAGGGAGATGGATAATACACCGAGTCAAGATGCAATGTGGTGGTAACATTCAAATACTCTGAGTGCTAACTGTCTGTGAGAGATCAAGTTCAAGTCAAGTTTATTGTCATTCGTATGCGGTACATGAGGTGGAACAAAATTATGTACTCAAGGTCCTAGTTACATCCAAAAATAGCAAATTTTTTAAGTATAAAAATAAACAGTATGTAAGGATCTAAGATATACACTAAACAAAAAGCAAATGGTACGATAAAATATCAAAGATATACGCAAATAATGTACAACAATACGGCTAAGATCTAAGATCTTGCTGTGACTTGAACAGAACTTTATTTTATATATGACTGACCTAAATGTAGGGCCACTTCTATTTCCTTCTTTGACCTTGGCGAAGGTGGATACTTTGTCCTCCCGCTCCTTCCCTTGCTTCTGCTCTTTGTCTTGTGAACCTTTTTAGAGCCTCTCCCCTCAACCCAACACCTTCACTGGCCTCCCTCCACCCTCACCCACATGCATCTTATTGCATCATCTGTATGTTTTTTGTTTTGTTTTGTTTTATGCTGAGGTTTTTTGCATCCTCACACTGTGTCCTGTTAGGGATACAGTGTGAGGTACGAGTTTTATTACTTGTTTTATTGACATTTAATTCTTTTGCACTTTGTAGCACTTTGAGATTTTCATTAATGAAAAGTGCGTTATAAATTGAATTCATTATTATTATTATTATTATTATTATTTATTTTTTACCTATTCTATCTCGTGTTGCACTTTTCTTATCCAACGAAAAAAGGCAGCGCCTCATGACGCTGCGGCCTCAAGCACCCCCGTCTTCCCATGTCTATGTTGTTTGGTTGTTTATGTTTCTTGGACAGGCTGTACTGGAATAAAATTTAATTGTGCTTCAGTGCAAAGACAACAAAGACTGATTCTTATTCTGGCACAGTGGCACAGTTGGTAGAGCTGCCGTCTCTCAGCAAGAAGGTCGCCAGTTCAAATCCCAGCCCCAGGACCTTTCTGGTTGGAGTTTGCAAGTTCTCTCCGTGCATGCATGGGTTTTCTCTGGGTACTCCGGTTTCCTCCCACATACCAGAAAACATGCATGTTAGGCTGATTGGTAACTCTAAATTGTCCCTAAATGTGAGTGCGAGAGTGAACAGTTGTTTGTCTCGGTTGTCTCTATATGTCCCCCGCCTCTTGCACATTGATACAGTAAATGGACATGGGCACCAGTGACCCCACAAGGGTCACTGGTGGCATGGAGGCTGCACAGTTGCAGAGAGGAAAGCTCTACAGAGAGTGGTGAAGGCTGCACAGAAGTCTGTGGGAGTCAGTCTCCCCACCATCACAGACATTTACACCTCCAGATGCAGAAAAAGAGCCACCTGCATCATGAAAGACCTCACTCACCCAGCACACTCACTCTTTGCACCACTCCCCTCGGGACGGAGGTTGAGGAGCATCAAATGTAGAACCACTAGACTGAGGAACAGCTTCTACCCTGAGGCTGTCAGACTCATGAATAAATAAATAATAAGAATAAACACTGCAAAATGTCACATCATGTTGATACTGATCTGTTTCTTGTTGCTGCGTTCATCTGTGACCATCTGCTCATAATGACTCATGTTCGTGCTGCTGTTTATAATGATGTTTTTCTACTACATTAGGGCTTAGTGTATTACTAGTTGATGTTTCTCTTAGTTAATCCTAGATGTTATTATTGTTTTTCTCTTGCATTTGTTGTTGGATGTAACTGGGACCCTGTGTACATAATCTCGTTTTCATCACATGTACTACATGCGGTGCAAATGACAATAAAGACTCTCTGACTCTCTGACTCTGACAACCCAGAAAGAAAGAAGGTGGTAAAGATAATGGATGGATGGCCTGCACATCTTTAACACTGTCATTTGTCCAGTGGTGGAAAAAGTACTCAAACACTGTACTTAAGTAGAAGTACAAATAAACAGATAAAAATATACTCTAGTAAAAGTAGAAGTACAATAATAAGGATTTTACTTAAGTAAAAGTAAATAGGTACAGGTACTTGCTTTTAAAAATACTTAAAGTATTAAAGTAAAAGTACTTGCTGAATGTATTAACTAATGCACTGGTCTACAATATCATTAAGTGTGCTACCGTATGTATATTTTCTGTAATACATTAATAGTGTTGAATCATTTTAATGAGAAATGTTGCAGATAGTGCATGTTTTTGTGTTTACTCTGTGACACAGTTCACACTTGAACTTGTGATTCTGTGCATCAGAATTTCAGGGATGACATGCAGAGTTAAATGTCATTAAGCAAAATAAGAAAGAAGAATGATTATATCTTTGAACGTTTTTATTTAACACAACGTAAAACCAATGTGTCATTTTAACTGCAGTAAAACCATTTTAAGTAAAAGTTGTCTGACAAAAAGAGACACATGTGAAAAAGGAATATCTTGATCATTTCAACTCCAGTTTGTCATCCATTCTAGTTAAAATACTGTCTAGTCAACCTTGAAATGGATCAAAAGTGAACAATATTTTAACTTCCTGACACCATTTTCAAAACTTGGACCTGAATGTTGAGACATTTGGAGACATCTCTTGTCTCCTAACATCCCATGAACTGACACATTTTAATATTGCAGCAAGAATTTATTGTTAAAGTTCAGAAGAAGTTGGTTTTCAAAGTTTGTTGAGTCCAGTCTGGCTCTTGAGAGAATCTGTCCTGCTGTACTGAACAGTCTTTCAATAATATTTCAATAGTCTTTCAATAAGATCATGGATGGTGTGTTTCTTCTGGCTGACTCCCCACAGTGGAATCCATTTTGGGTGTGTTAGTGGTGCTGTGGGTGCTCCCAGCTCAATGACGTTTATACTAGAATATACAACATTGGTCCAGCTCTTCTTGAAGGCAGGTCTAATGTTACCTGCCCACTTTGCAGTGATTCAATGGACCAACTCTCTCGACATCAGTTACTTTCAAACTAACGACAAATCAAAAAACTGCAACGTAAATGTAACTTGTAACTCAACACATTATAGAAATGTAGTGTAGTAGAAAGTGCAGATACTTCATGTAAAATGTAGTGGAGTAAAAGTAAAAGTACCCACTTTTAATTCTACTTAAGTAAAGTACAGATACGTGAAAAATGTACTTACCGTAAGTACAGTAACAAAGTACTTGTCCTTAGTTACATCCCACCACTGCATTTGTCAGCTTGAAATAATCTTGGTTTACACCTCTGAGAGGTGGTGTCTTTCAAGGAAAGGAAGGTAATTTAAATATTATTCTTTAAAAAACAACAACATTGTTTTCTATCCAGATGCCTATATGAGAGTCTTGTATTTTCTGAAAGAAAAGGGTCATGGTGTGAGACAAAAGGAACAAGAGGACAGAAGGAATGACAAATAAGTGAGTCATCACAAAGTGTCAGTTTGTCGGCGTTTGCTGAACACTTCCTTTTCTCCCTCTCTCTCTCAGACAAACAGCCCCAGCGCCCGAGACGCCTCTATGTTTGACTCAGCTGACACCTGTAGCTGCTGACACGGCGCTGTTAGCAAACAGGCTAATAATGTGTGCAGAGGTGCTCCGGCTGCTACCTGACAACACCGGAGGGGACGCCTTGTTTGAAGAGAAAACAAACCTGATTGGAAGCTTGTAAGGATGTCGCTCCTGTAATTATGACTCAGACACTTTGCACTGCAGCCGCCCTGCTTCCTGGCAGTGAGGAGCATTGTGGGAATTATCCGCTTGGCGTATTAAACATTTAGAGGATGCCGAGTCGCTGTCTGCAGCAGGTTTGTAGTTGTGGCTTGCGACAGGAAGCAGAACCAGCATGGCTGATGTTCACGTGACTCCAGGAGGAAGGTTAGCTAAACGCTCAGTGAGGACTCACAGGAAACATCCTGGGGGAGGACAGACCCAATTAACAAATTCCATTAATTACCAGACTATCACAACCGATTAGGAATGCTCCCCTCCTGTATGGTTCTGCTCGCTGTGGCCACATTTTTGTCGTTCAGGTAACAGAAATAATGAAACTAAAACCCTGCAGTCTGCCACACGTGATCCGACACTGGCTGAGTGGCCTCACTAACTTGAGCTTGTTATTACAGAAACAGCAGAGACTGTGACGAGGGAGAGGACAGCAAGAGATGAATGCAACAGGAACAGACGCCAGGATGGAAAAATGGCTCCATTTGTTCTCGCTGACATGAAGCAATCCTGCAAGAATCAAGGGTCTTTGTTTTAATTGAAATCAAACTGAATTTAAACTGTTGATAAAAACAAGAACAGCTAAAAAGTTAATAATCTGGTCCCAGAGAGACTAACATTCAATCACACATCAAAATACAAACGACTACATGATGATGTCAGTGTTTGATAACGTGTCAGATTATAAATTGAGCATATGTCACCATGGTGATGAGGGTTAAAATTGATCATCAACTCAGTTCAGCCAATTGAGCCTATAAATTAACTTACTAATACACCTTTCTGTTAGCATCCTGAGTTTGGAGGTAATTTTTTGGGGTTCGAGCTGTGATTTGTTTGGTGATGGTTTTAATTTCAACTTCAGAGGCATAAAGGCAGAAATATCATGAACACAAATGTATATGCACAGCTGGAGAGAGGAAAGCTCTGGAGAGTGGTGAAGGCTGCACAGAAGTCTGTTGGAGTCAGCCTCCCCACCATCACAGACAGCTACACCTCTGGATACAGGAAGAGGGCCACCTACACTGCACTAAAACCATAGATATACGGAAGGATCTATGTTCGGATATTCCCGGAAATGGCCCGCAATGATCCTTAAAAAATCCCAAAATCTGGATACTTATCTTCGGCAGATCCAAAATAAATGTGGCTGTTATTTGTCAAGGGCCTGCCAAAGATAAGTATCCGGATTTTGGGATCTTGGGATTTTTTAAGGATCATTGCGGTCCATTTCCGGGAATATCCGGAAATATAAGTATAAGTAGATGTAAAGGATACGGAGATATACTACATCAGATCTTACCATATATCTATGGTTTTAGTGCAGTGCCTGCATCATGAAGGACCCCACTCACCCAGCACATGCACCTTTTGGCCCGCTCCCCTCAGGCAGGAGGTTCTATCCTGAAGCTGTTACTCATGAATATCTAACCAGAAAAATCACTGTAATGACATTTTAATTAGATATTTGTATATATTATATACTTTTATCCTTGTATACTGTTTATTTTACTTTATATTTTTGCTATTTTGGGGTAAAACTGGGACCTTGAATACACAATTTTGTTCCACCTCATGTACCACATGTGATGCGCATGGCAATAAAGAATCTTGAACCTTGTATATTTGGTAGAGCTATGCATTTAGGGCAGCACCTGTAGTGGCTTGTGAATATATTTTACTTAGCCAAAGCCCGGGGTGACCCTCCTGAAAAAGATAATCCATCCTTGGAGGCGGGCAAGAGACAAGTTTAACCGGTGAGCTTAAAACATCTGCTGTGATTCAGTTATAACAGAAATTAGTTTTATTTATTTGGCCCATGTGGTCCTAACTTTTTTGGAGTAAAACAGCTGATCTGCAAATGACACTGGAACTCTTATTTTCCTGCTTGTCCTTAAGCCTAAACTTGAATATTTTCGCTTCAACAGTTTCCCATAAATGGCTGCTGGCTGACGACTCTCCTCAGTAACATATTAAAGACAAACAGAGAACGAACTCTTTCTATTATTGAGCAGAGTGGATATAAACAGCCACAGCGAGGAAAGCTTCATCTCTCACCTCTTTCTCTTCGGGGGCTGCCTGTCTGGCAGCTGGAAGCTGATGACCATGAACCAATAGAAATCCCAGCAGCAGGTCTCAGAGTCTGATAGTGCGATTTGGAGCAAGCCGATTGTTCAGCGGGGGAGAATATTGGAGGCAGGAAGGGCGTCTTCATCCAACAAAACACACAATAATTATCACGCTGGTGAGCCAATAAGAGTCAGAGTTGTTTCTTTTACGAAAGCTAAAGCATTTTCATTATGAAGACAGTGGAAATCGATATGTTGTCTGTACATGCACTCACACGCTGCTGGAAGTCAAATATCCAATTATTCTTATCTTATTGTTGTGATTAACTGGGAGCAGTTTGACCACAGAGGAGGCTGTTACAGTCTGATGTGTTTCATTCACTCGATCAGCAAGATGGGAAGAATATTAACAAAAGAATCATAGATTTTCTAAATGATCCAATGAACTGTTGATACAACAATCTGTTTTAAAAAGGCCGGAGATAAAATTAGTTTTGCGTTTCAGTGTGCATTTCAGCTCAGAATGTAAAACAACAGTTCATTTGTGCAGAAGGAAACTAAACAGCTAAAGAGTTGGAACGGTTTTAGTTGGTACTTACTAGAGAAAGCTGCAACCATGAGCATTCTTCAAATCACATTTTCAGATGGGTTTAGACATTTGCAACAAACGGGTGCATTTTTAAGTTGCTTCAAACTTTGATACAAATAAAAGGAAAAAAAAAAAAACTGAAGCCGAGTGATGTTTTTATATGGAGTGAGGTCAGACCTGCACACATGAGAAACTGAAACACTTCTTCACAGATGCAGGACCCACACAGGAGAACCACCCATCCATTAGCTTTTACCCACTTCTTCCTTTTCAGGTTGTGGGGGTGGCGCCTATATCCAGCATTCACTGTGCGAGAGGCGAGGGACACCCTGGACAGGTCTCCAGTCCATCACAGAAACAAACGAGACAAACAATCATTCACTCTCTCTCACACCTAGGGACAATTTAGAGTTGCCAATCTGCCTAACATGCATGTTTTTGGTCTGTGGGAGAAAATCTGAATGTTATGCACCATAACTCATGTTCCCTGAAGGAAGGGAAAGAGGTGCAACACAATTGCTATGGGAATTGCACCGCCGCGCGGTTCACCTGAAGTAATACACTCTCGCCTTTACGGCAGGTGGGCGTCAGCGTCACCACAGAGGCCCCGCCCTCTTGGTATAAAGACGCGTGCACCTATCTATCTTTCTCCAAGTGCACTTAACCGAGCATGGGCATTGAAAAGGGCAAACTGTGTTGCACCTCGTTCCCTTCCTTCAGGGAACATGAGTTATGGTGCATGATTTTCAGTTCCCTTGTCAGTCAGTGCACTCGGTGCAACACAATTGCTATGGGAACGTAATTCATTCACGCCCTTGAAAATGCTCTGGAAAACGCATGCTTGTGAGAACTTCTGCCTTTATACTTTAGGCGTTTTGGTTGTTCTCTACTGTGTGTTAGAGAGGACGATTGAGTGACGTCACATGCAGTGACATCCAAACTGTAGTGTTTTGCAAACGTGTTTGTGGAACTCCAGTTGGCAGCAGCACAGATGTCTGCCACTGGTACACCCTTAAACAGAGCCCATGAGGCAGCTAGGCCTCGAGTGGAATGGGTGTGTACCCCAGAGGGCACCGGTTGACCTTTGCTGCTGTACGCCCTTTTTATGGCCTCAGTCATCCAGTGTGAGAGGTGCTGCTTTGAAAGGGCTCTGCCAGCAGCAGGATTGGCAAAAAATACAAACAGTTGGTTTGTTTTCCTCCAACTGACAGTTCTGTTGATGTAAACACTCAAGGCCCTGACAGGGCAGAGTGCATTCAACCTTCTCTGTTACACAGTGAGGACAGGATGGGGAGGAAACGCAGAGAGCTCAAAGTCCAGTTTTCTGGGATTCAGAGTTGGAACCTTTGGGACATATGCGAGGTTAGGATGCAGGGTGACCTTTGACCTGTCAGGGGCAAACCTGGTACACATTGGATGTACAGACAGAGTGTGGAGGTCACCCACACGTTTAGCTGAGCAGAGAGCTAGGAGCAAAGCAGTTTTATAAGATAACTAATATATCTTAATGCTGCAGAATGGCTCAAATGGAGGCCCACACAAAGCATCCAGGACTAACTGTAGGTCCCAGTCTGGGGCCAGGGTCCTGCTGGGAGCCTTTTCCTCAGTACATCCTTCATGAAACGTATCATGAGGGATTGTGCGCCAGGAGTTTTATTTCCCCAGCCTTCGTGGCACGCCGAGATGGCTGACAAAAAGACTTTAATAGTGGAAAAGGAGCAGCCTTTTTCCAGCAGGGCTTGTAGAAAAGTGAGGAGCTGGACCAGGTCACAGGAATATGAGATAATATTCCTCTCTAGACACCAGGCCTCAAAAACACGTCATTTACGAGCGTAGATAGTCTGAGTTGACTGGGCTCTAGCTCCCTGTATCATGTTTATAACATTGCCGGGGAGGCCGGAGGCCATCAGCCAGTTCCTCTCAGCGGCCAGGCTGAGAGTTGCCACAGATCTAGACGTGAGAGAAGGAGCTGCCCGTGGACCTGAGTCAGCAGGTCCCTATGAGGGGGCAGCTGCCATGGTGTCCCTGACAAAAGTGAGACCATTTCTGGGAACCACGGTTTCTGTGGCCATCTGGAAGCTATGAGTATCGGGGAGACAGCTCCCCTGCGTACCCGTTCCAGCGTCGCCTGAATCAGAGGGACGGGGAGAAACGCATAATATAGCACCCCTGCTGGTCGGTTGTGAACCAGGGCGTCTGGAGAGGGTGTCTGCCCCGTGGTTTAGCTCTCTTGGGATGTGTGTCGCTCTTAGTGACAATATTCGGGGGCTGCACCACGAGAGCAACTTGTGTGTCAGGCTGAGGAGGGGTCGGGACCTTGTCCCCTTCTCTGTTGATAAAAGACACTGCTGTCCGATTGTCTGATTTTATCAACACGTCTTGCTTTGTAATCAGCCCCTTCTTGTAGAAGTGCTTCATGGATAGAAAGATAGCTTTTAATTCCAGGAAGTTGATATGGAGCCTTGCCTCCTGTTGTTTCCAGAGCCCTTGGGTATTCTGGTTTCTGCAATACGCTCCCCAACCTCTCTTTGAAGCGTCTGTGGTGATCACCACACGAGACAGTACTCGTCACTAGGGATGTCCCGATCCGATCACGTGATCCGAAACCGGGTCCCGATCACGTGATTTCAGACTCGACTCGACTCGGGCGTTATCAGGGATCGGATATATATGTGTATATTTATTCTAAACACAAACGGGAATATTATGTTAACTGTATGTTGAGTTACAGAGTCAAATTGTCTCGGAACAAAACATGCACAATAGTTTTGCAGCAGTGCCTGCCGTAAAGCAGTGCCTGCCGTAAAGCGGTGACTGTCGTAAAAAAGAAGCGGAACGCGGCATTAACTTGAAGTGGAGGCAGCGATGTCTGTGGTGTGGAGATATTTTAAAGTGGATGACAAATGGAAAGTTCGTATTTCAAGAGGAGGTAAGGAAAAGGCTGCATTTAACACAACAAACCTGATTAGGCACATCAGAAACAAACACCCGACACAATGCACAGTTTAACCAGACAACGCAGCCCAGCTCACGCTGCAAGAGACTTTATAATTTATATTTATCTCATAAAGAAAAACATACACTTCCTTCTGTGAAGCCACAGGAGGAGAGTTAAGGAGTGCTGTTCAGAAAAGCATGTTACTAGCCTTATTTTATAAAACTGACACTTTAAGTTTCTTATTTGTTTACATGCCTGCTCAGGTTCTGGTTCTGCTCAGGTTCTGGTTCTGCTCAGGTTCTGGTTCTGCTCAGGTTCTGGTTCTGCTCGGTTCTGCTCAGGTTCTGGTTCTGCTCAGGTTCTGGTTCTGCTCAGGTTCTGGTTCTGCTCAGGTTCTGGTTCTGCTCAGGTTCTGGTTCTGCTCAGGTTCTGGTTCTGCTCAGGTTCTGGTTCTGCTCAGGTTCTGGCCAGGTTCTGGTCAGGTTGTGGTCATGTTCTGGTATTTTAAGTTGAGCTGCTTATTTTAAATTAGACATTTATACTGTTGCACTAAACTTCAATGTGAAGAATTTTATTTTAAATCTTATTACTTGATTGTTCAATCTACCTCACAGAAGTACTCTGTTAAATGTTAAGGTAAATAAAATAAAAATTAAGGGACATCTGGATCTGTTTCTTTTTTTTCCCTTCATTTTAAAAATGTATTTTAGAAGTATCGGATCGGGACTCGGTATCGGCCAATTCCTAAAATTAAAGGACTCGGACTCGGGGCCAGAAAAACCTGATCGGGACATCCCTACTCGTCACAGCGGGATGCCTGTCGCGAACACTGAAGGATCCCTCCAGGGTTCCATGGCTGTCACGCACTCTGGGCTGATCAGTATCTTCCTTGCTCGCCTGAGGGAGGCACGACGCATTTGTTTGTTTCGCCACATCTGCAGAGAGTGCATTTTTAATAATGCCTGAGGCACGCAGGGAATGGCTGCTGCCAGAAGACCCAGCAGGCGCTGGCAAAGTTTGAGAGACACTCTCTGGCCCAGCTGAAAACGTGCAAGGCAGAGGCAGATGGATGAGATCCGTGCCTCTGAAAGCTGTGCTCTGTACAGAATGGTGTTGACCTATACACCCAGAAATACGCTAATCTGTGATGGTGTCAAATCGCTTTTCTGCAGATTTATGACGAAGCCCAGAGCCTCCAGGTGAGCCATCACCATCTGTGAGTGCAGCTGGGCTTGTGTTCTGTTCTCGGCCAGAATCAACAGGTCATCCAGATAATTCATAATTCTGACCCCTTGACTCCTGAGTGAGGACAAAGTTGTGTCCAGACATTTTGTAAATGTACGGGGAGCAGTTTTTAATCTGAAAGGTAAAGCCAGGAATTCGTAAGCTTTTCCTTCGAATGCAAAGCGGATATATTTTCTGTCTCTCCTCCAAATGCTCACGTGGAAGAAAATATCTTTCAAATCCATTGTGCAGGTGTAATCTCCTGGTCTCACAGACTGGATCACCTGTCTCAGAGTGAGCATTTTGAATTTGTAAGTTTTTATTCTCCTGTTCAGTGCTCTGAGATCCAGAATTGGTCTCAAGCTCTGGTCCCATTTGGGCACGAGGAAATATTTGCTGTAGTGACCGGTGTGTATATTGTGTGTTGGAACAACATTTATCACTCTTTTTTGCAGCATCATTGATATCTCCTCTCTTAAGACGTGTACACGGTCTGGGTATATGTTTGACTGCAGCACCCCCGTGTACGGGCGTGGCCTCTTGTGGAACTGCAACCAGAGGCCTTGACACACTGTCGACATGACCCACTTGTTTGGGGCACACCCTCCAGGCCTGCGCATGCTCACTGAGCCTGTGAGACATGTTTATTCTGGGTTGTCTGAGCATCGTGGGTGCGTGAGGGGAACAGTTACCCCCCCCCACTCGCTCGGCCCCGGGCGAGCTAACCTGTCCACCAGCGGTCGCCGTGAAGTCTGTCTGCTCCAGACAGATGCCCCACTGTGGCTCATTGTCTTATCTGACACCTTGTGTTTCACGAGGGAGGAGGGGTGATTGCACTCTCCCTTCATCGTGACTGTTTTCATAAAAATGGTGCTGCGTTGTTGTTGTTGGTGTTTTTTTTAAAGTCAAGAACCAGGGCAGTTTGTGTTTAAGTCAAGAACCAGGGCAGTTTGTGCTTTTGGTACTTTATTTTTGTGTTTTGAAGAACAAAAATGTGTCTTATTTACACACACAGCATTAACAGTTTGTTTTGAACATGCACAAATGTCACCAGATTTTTGTAGCTTTTTACAAATAAAGTCTCGGTTTAAAAGTCTTGGTTCCCGTACCACATGGGCGGATGAACCCGTAAAACTGTGAAGTGGTCCCGCTTCGTCAGGCCAACTTCTGCCTTCTGTCCCGTTTCGTCGAGGAAGTTCTCAGCGGAACTGCTTGACGAGGAACGAACCTGTTTCTGGTCCAGGACTGGCCAGCCTGAGATGGCCCTGCTACGGGTCTCTGCAGCTGCTCCCCGTTGTAAGCTGGTCTTTTATGTGGGGGATGGCGTGTGGCTGAGTGGTGTCTAGGCTGCACGGGCCTGCTCTCACTGGTAACTCTGGGGGTGCAAACATTTTTCTCGGCATCCCCTCATGCAGGGCCTCGGCCTGTTTTTGTCTTTGCTCCAGCCTGCTCTGGATACGCTCCAGAGCCCCCCCAAAGAGTCCCGTCAGCTCGATCGTGTGGTGGAGGAACAGGAACCGCTGGCCCTCCGGTAGGTCCATCAAAGTCAGCCACAGGTGACGCTGGGCGATGACCACTTCAGCCATGCATGTCCCCTGAGCGATGGCCGCGGTCCCCATCATTCGTAGGATGAAGTCAGTCGCCTTTCGGGCTTCCTCCAGGATCTCTGTCGCAGCCCATTTGTCCGTCGTTACCTGGAGCTCCTGCAGCTTCTCTGCCAAGTAGGCTTACATCATGGCCGAGGCATTCATGACACGTACTGCGAGGCCCTGAGCTCGGTAACACTTTTCGAGCTGGGAGGCCGAGGCGCAGCAGGCCTTGCTGGGCAGAGTCGGCTTTGCACCCGACGTCCTGGGGCCAGGTGATCCACCAGCGTGTCCTCCATCTACGGGACGTTGGCGATTCCTGCTGCCTCCATTCTGGCGACGTCGAGGAACTGGGAGAGTGGCAACATCATGGGAGCCCTGGGTTCAGCCCAGGTGCGAGTGAGCTCCGTCAGGAAATCTGGAAAAATTGGCAACCTGTGCCTCGTGGCCAACTGCTATTTGGCAAAGAAATAATTCCCCGCCAACCTCGTTACCTGTTAGCGAGGTGGGGTTCTGGCCAGCTAATTCGTAGCATGTCCGCCACTCTGCGACACAAGTCGAACAAAGCGGGGATTGAGACATCTGTCTCTGGCTGAGTTGACGTTGGGTTCTGGGAGAAGTCTTCCTCTTCCCCTTCGTCCTCGTTCTTAGCTTCGTTGTCTGAAATCTCATTCGAGGCTGTTAGCGAGAGCTCGTCTGCTCGTAACAGGCTTCTCGTGTCAAACTCGGCGGTGGAGTCCCCGACGGGGGCCGCCATGTCCATACTGTCCCCCCAGTCAGCTTGTCCGTTGTCCTCCAGGTCCACGGCCTTGAGCTCTGGTGTGGGAGTGAGTGCCTCTGTGAGGTCTGGGTCTCCTGCTGCCGCGAAGCCATCCATGGCACCACGATGTCCACTCAACGCTTCCTCACAGATTCAAGCATTTGGCTACAGTGAGGGCAGGACTCGGGTGATTCCAGCGCTGTCTAAAGGCTCGGATATAGTCGCGCTTTGGTCCGCAAGCTGGAGCGCGCGTGCTGCGCGCGCACTGTGCATGCGTTTATAGTGTAGCACGGCAGAGCTTGGCAAAGTGCTGTTCTTTTACGGACCAGCAGGTGGCAGTACCCTCTAAAACCTGTGCATATGTTGCAAGAAAGGGTGTAGAGGAAGAAATCTACCGTAGAAGAAGAACTGTTTGAAATCACACAACAAAAACAAATAGCTTTCTGCTCGCGTGCTGAACTGTTGTCTTTATTTGCGGCTTTCAATGCATGGAGTCAGCGGAGGAGAAAGCGATCACGTGACTTTTGGCGAAAAAACAAAAGAAAAGTCCGACTCCAGATCAGGAATGAAGGAGAATTTTAACATTTTGTGTCACAAAACATTCCTCCATGCCTCGCGACGCCGTTTCCACGACCACAGCGGCGCAGACAGCTGCAGATTCTGGCGTGAAGACTGTCGGTGAGGTCCACACCCGACCTGTCAATCAATTTGGCGCGCGCGCTAGGCTTGCGGAGCTTCAAAATCTAGGAGGTGCACGACCACGCGCGAAACCAACGCGCTGGCCAAAGCGCGGGGGCGGGGACTTCGCGATTGCGTCACTTTGGCCGCGCGCCCTATGCGACGCGTCAACTATATCCTAAGCTTTAGCGTGCAACATCCCCAGGCAGTCGGGACAGGCCTTGTTGGTGTCCGTCGCCTAAAGGGAGTAGCCACAGCCGCTGGGGCAGGCCCGGGAGCTGGGGCTCACTGGCCTGCTGGTCTTCTTAGAATTTTTGGGTTTTTTGCTTTCCCTTCTCTGGAGCCATGGCTGAAAAGAGTTGAGCTCGTTAGCAGTGCTAACGTGGTCCGGAGAAGTCTTCTTCGTCGCGTCGCTTTCGTTGGCTAGCCGCTAACTTGTTAGCAGGGTAGCGGTGTGACGCAGTTAGCGCTGTCGAGCGAAGCAGCTGCGAAGAGAGAAGAAAAAACCTCGAGTTTATATAAAATACGCGGGACTAGCTTTCGCTAGCCCAGAACACGCAGGAAATTTTTCTGTACGCTCAGTGTAGGGAGCGAGCTCACCTCCGGTCGAGCGATCTAGCTACAGAGAGTCCCACGAAGTTCAGGTGTAAGCAAGGTGAAGGGCAAAAGAGAAAGATAGATGGGCACACGCGTCTTTATACCAAGAGGGCGCGAGTGCACTGACTGACAAGGGAACCACACAAGCAAGGAGAGAACATGCAAACTCCACCCAGAAAGGCACCCGGCCAGGATTTGAACTGAGGCGACCTGCTCACTGAGAGGCGGCACCTCTACCAACTGCACCACCGTGCCACCACAGGTGAACTATTAATTGAAGATCTGGTAACACTGGAGTACCGGTAGAAAACCTACGGGGAAAAACATGCAAAATCCATCCAGCAATGCATCAAGCTGGGAGGCAATCCTGCGGCCTTCTCAATGAGAAGCAACAGCTCTAACCACTGTATCATCATTCCGCACACAAAATACAATTTATCTTAAATTGTAAAAGTAACACTTCTTACATATTTTACAAGCAGTAGACAACCTAATCATATCTAGGCATAATTTCGGCATTCATCAAAAGTTTGGTCTCATCTTATACAGTTAGAAATACAGGTGAATTCATGGTAACTTCAACAGTTATACTTATTTACACATTTTAGGTGCATTTCTGTACAGTACCTTGTTTTCTAACTATGAAGCAACAACGAGAAACAAAGTTCATGTTCATTAGGTATACATCCACCAATGTTCAGTCAGGTCATCTAGACGGTTTCTTTTGTTGAAACTGAGACGTTTCATCCTTCATCCAAAGGACTTCTTCAGTCTGAGGAGCCCACCAAACCAAACTGAATCCCACAAACAGCTCATTCCCAGAGTGGAAGAAACTGTTTGTTGCCCTCTGCCCCGTCAACTCCCCCAAGGCAGACCATGCCAAAGTGGTTTAAAACACCAAAGTCCATGCTCAATAATCCAGGTATAAACAAAAACAACAACAAAAGAGTTTTCCCAAATGAAGACTCTCAAATTCACAGCATATAATAATGTGAAATATTTAAAGTAGTTCTGAAACTGTAACTCAGCATTATGGCTGACAGCTGGTGTGTGACAACCATCAAGCCCCCATGTGGCTCAGAACAATAAACGGTGCTTCCACCGTGGTTGGTGTGTGCAGATGGGTTCACGAGTACAAACACAAGATCAGTGATGGGAAGTTTGTCCTTTGTATCCATATTTAACCTGAAATACTTCAGCTTTGACAGCTACCAAGTGTAGATCAGTTACTTTGATCAACACCAGCTTGTGACAAGTCTTCTCAGAGCGAGCTAAACATTCAATTAAATTCATTTATATAGTCAAAAATCACAACATAAGTCATCTCAGGGCACTGAACAGAAACAGTTACATGTAAAAATAAGTTAACAGAAACATCCATGTATTAAAAATAATAATTTAAGACTATTTGAGGAGCAGACCACTTTGAATTTAACTCCATCACAGAACTCTCATCTTGAGCAAGCATGAAGGCGACAGTGGAAAGAAAAAAAAACTCCCTCAAAAGGAAGATACCTTTGGCAGAACCAAGCTCAGGACAAGCGTCCATCTGCCTCGACCGGCTGGGTTTGAGGGGAACAGATACACAATGGCAGGTCAAGATAGAAGCAGTATCAAATGAAAACTATTCAATTTTAACAATTAATGTAAGTAAATTTGTTCTCCAGTAGTCTAAGCCTATAGCAGCATAACAATTAAGCCAACCCTAACTATAGGATTTATCAAAAAGGAAAATCTTAAAACTGGACAATGTGTCAGCCTCATGGACAGAAACTGGAAGTTGATTCCACAACAGAGGAGCCAGAGTTGTTGTGTTTTCATGCTGCTGGCAGATAAAATCAGCAACACGTGACCCCCGCTCCTACTGGAGTGGGTTTTCTACGAGCCGAACTGCAGCTCAGACAGTCTTTGTTGAGATTAAAACGTTTTTTTTTTTTTATATGTTTGGGGTGATCGTACGCTGAGCGGACAGCAGCAACTGTTTAAAATGCCACGTTTCTTACCGGAGTTTGGTTCCAATTCATGGAGGCACGATCGGGTAAGTTTAAAAAGTCCAAAAAAAGTCCCGTTGTCGTTGTGTAATCACATAGCAGAGGCTCTCCCGACTGTTTGCTGGACGCGTCGAGCCACCAGAGATCGAATTTTATGACGTTGGCGGCTCGACGTAGCTCGACGCGTAGGTTGCTTTCGGACGCGCGCGTGCGTGGAAAGGAACTGCCGCGTGCCGCCGCGCCGCTTCAATCACTCAAAACGCGCCGCTTCACGGTTCGCGCGCCTCGACGCGTCTCCACATAGACTTTGAATGTAAACCGGCCGCTTCAGCCGCCCGACACGGGTCCGGTGGGTGCCAGGCATTACTAACTCCAGTCAAGACTGGCAGCAAAATTTTGCATCAACACAAGACTTTTTAAAGATGTTTTTGGACACCATTGCAAAAGTCCAGTCTAGATGTGACAAATGCATGAACCAGTTTTTCTGCATCATTTTTAGATTATTGTAGATGTTTCTAATTTAATTCAGAATTGCGTTCAAACCCAACAATTCAATCTGATTATAAGCTCCAACCAATAACTTCTAGTTTCAGTATTTAATAAACATTCAGAGCTTCTGCCGGATGATTTCCACATGTTATTCTGCTCAGATTTTACAATCAGAAAAAAAAAAAAAAAAAAAAATTATATATATNTATTTACAGAAGATGTCTGATGTTGAAGTTTGTGTTTAAACAGACATGACTGACACAAGAAAATTTGCCATCATTATACACACTGCAGCCTCTGTACCTATGCTCTGTTGGATATTTTGTAACATAATGGACTAATCGCCAAGTTCATATCATAATTTATCTTTAAAGCTTGAAAATAAAGTCTGAAATTATTTGTAATTTATGTGATGAGAGAAACAATTCTAAGAAGCATTGAAGTGATGATGGTAAAAAAGGTATATGTTCATCAGTGTCAGCAAATTTTCTTTGATCAAATTGAAAACACACAAACTCAAAATTCTGTGTAGCATTCAGAGCTACATGTGTCATCCTAATTTTTGTTTCTGCAATATTTTAAGGAGCAAAGTTAGCTGATGGTCTTTTTAGCTGTTTTCATGACCTTTATAAAATGTTTTCTTTAGAAACCATTAAAATTGTGGATAAAATCACAAGACACCAGTGGTGGGCACCAGACCGCTGGGGAGCGCTAAAGCGCTAATCCGCTGATAGCGGACCTAAACAATTTATTAGCGCTATAGCGGATTGACTAACTTTTATAATTCATAAGCGGATTTGCGCTATTTTTATTTAAAATGCAGTACCGCTAATAAATAATAATAATAATAATAATAATGAATTCAATTTATAACGCACTTTTCATTAATGAAAATCTCAAAGTGCTACAAAGTGCAACAGAATTAAATGTCAATAAAACAAGTAATAAAACAAGTAAAATCGATAACAGTATCAACTAAGATCAAAGATAGAATCATGAGGAGGCAGAGTATGCTTGGTTAAAAAGAAAGGTCTTCAAGCCGCTCTTAAAGTCAACCAGTGACTGTGGAGCTCTTAGGCAGTCAGGAAGAGAGTTCCACAGGCGGGGGGCAGCCACACTGAAAGCCCGGTCTCCCATTGTCCTTAATTTGGTTCTCGGAATGTGAAGTAGATGACTGTTCTGTGACCGTAGAGGCCGGGTGGATGAGTATGGTGCAAGAATATCCTTTAGATAATCTGGTGAAGTTCCGTGTAAGCATTGATGTGTAACTAATTATCTATCAGTAAAAACGAAAAAAAATTATTTGTGGGCTCTTAAATCAACCGGACGACTGCTCACGAACCACATCCGGTCAGCGCCGGATGTGGTCCGTGAAAAAAAAGCGTCCCCCTAAGGGGCATATTGCTAGAGAGAGCGCTCTCTCTAATAGCAGTTAGCAGCCAGTGTGTTACTTTGCAGCCTTATTTCTTGTTTTCGAAGAGTCAGACAAAGAGTTTTTAACATGGAGGGTGAACTTGTGGATGTTTCTCAGCGGCCTACGCAACGCGTCAGCGCCTCATTTGCCCTGCTCAAAATGGCGGCCACAGAAGCGAGCCCACACAGACTTTACAAGAAAACACGGTAAAAACAATTATTTCTTTGCTGAGAAAAAATATATTTCTCAGCTGACTTTATAGCACAAGGGTTCGTGAGCTTAACCGTTTCACGAAATGGTCAAATCTGCTGGATTTAAAAAAGTAGTTCGCCATCAAATCGGCTGGCTACCAAGTGTTGAATTGAACTAGCGGTTTAGAATTAGCTTCCGCTAGCTTTTCTAAGACATATGCGCTTTTGAAATTGCGGACCTAAATAAATTAATAAGCACTGTAGAAATAGCGGAACTAATTTTTGGATTAGCGGTGCCTACCACTGCAAGACACAATATACTAATATTAGTAGTAGACGTGATTGTTGTTAGATGTTATTACTGTTTTTCTCTTACATTTTGTTGTTGGATGTAACTGGGACCCTGTGTACATAATCTCATTTCATCACATGTACTACATCAGAGTCAGAGAGTCAGAGTCAGAGAGTCTTTATTGTCATTTGCACCGCATGTGGTACATGTGATGAAAACGAGATTATGTACACGAGGTCCCAGTTACATCCAACAACAAATGAAAGAGAAAAACAGTAATAACATCTAGAACTAACTAAGAAAAACATCAACTAGTAATACACTAAGCCTAATATAGTGGGAATAAACAGCAGCACGAACATGAGTTTGTATGAGCAGATGGTCACAGATGAACACAGATGAACACAGCAACAAGAAAACAGATCAGCATCAGTATGATGTGATATTTTGCAGTGTTTATTTTTTATTTTATTTTTATTTATTCATGAGTCTAACAGCCTCAGGGTAGAAGCTGTTCCTCAGTCTAGTGGTTCTACACTTGATGCTCCTCAACCTCCGTCCTGAGGGGAGTGGGGCAAAGAGTGAGTGTGCTGGATGAGTGAGGTCTTTCATGATGCAGGTGGCTCTTTTCCTGCATCTGGAGGTATAAATGTCTGTGATTGTGGGGAGACTGACTCCAACAGACTTCTGTGCAGCCTTCACCACTCTCTGCAGAGCTTTCCTCTCTTCAACTGTGCAGCCTCCATGCCACACGTTGATGCTGGAGCACAGGATGCTCTCCACTGCACACCTGTAGAAGGAGGTGAGGACTGGGCTGCTCAGACCAGCTCGTCTCAGCCGTCTGAGGAAGTAGAGTCTCTGATGACCTTTCTTGATCAGGCTGGTGGTGTTGTTGCTCCAGCTGAGGTTATCATTCATGTGTACACCCAAGTATTTGTAGCTGGAGACCACTTCCACTGCAGACCCACCTATTTTCAGTGGGGCATGGGTGTGTTTGTTCCTTCTGAAGTCCACAATCATCTCCTTTGTCTTCTTCACATTCATGTGAAGATTATTCTCTTTGCACCAGCTCTCCAGGTGTTCCACCTCCTGTCTGTAGCTGGACTCATCATTGTTTGTGATGCATCCCACCACCGCTGTATCATCTGCAAACTTAACAATATGACAGCCTGGAAGTGTGGCTGTACAATCATATGTGAGCAGAGTGAACAGAAGGGGGCTCAGCACACATCCCTGAGGAGAGCCAGTGCTGAGGGTTATGGTGGAGGAGGAGAAGTTGTGGATCTTCACGGACTGTGGTCTGTCTGTTAAGAAGTCTAGTACCCAGTTACAAATAGAGGGGCTTAGTCCAAGTGTAGATAGTTTGTCTATCAGAGTTTGGGGGATCATGGTGTTGAAAGCAGATGTGAAGTCCACAAAGAGCAGACGCACGTATGAGTCTTTCTGATCCAGGTGGGTGAGAGCAGTGTGGACCACGGAAGAAATGGCGTCCTCTGTTGATCGGTTCTCACGGTATGCGTATTGATGAGGGTCCTCATTGATGTTGACGGTTGCCTTGATGTGGGACATGACCAGTTTCTCAAAACATTTAGCGACTATCGGGGTGAGGGCCACCGGTCTATAGTCATTCAGACCAGTCACTGTGGAGCTCTTTGGGACTGGGATGATGGTCGCGGTCTTCAGGCAGGTGGGAACTGACTCCAGTGCAAGTGAGGTGGTGAAGATGTCAGCCAGCACCTCACAGAGCTGGTCCGCACATTCCTTCAGAACTTTCCCTGGGATGTTGTCTGGTCCGGTTGCTTTATGAGGATTAATCTTTCTGAGACTGCCTCTCACTTCTGCTGCGGACACCCTGAGATGCTCTTCATCTGGTGATGAGGTGAGTCTGGTGCTAGCTGGTCTGTTTGGATCATCAAAACGTGCATAAAACTTATTGAGGGCATCAGGCAGAGATGGGTCCCTGGGGCATTGTTTGTTTTTGCCTTTGTAATCTGTTATGCATTTAATACCCTTCCACATGCTCCGTGGGTCTTGTGAGGTGAACTGTCCCTCGATCCTCTGTGCATACGTGGCCTTGGCCTTCTTAATGCCATCCTTCAGTTCATTCCTGCTCTTTCTCAGCTCCACTTTATCTCCTGACTTGAATGCAGTGTCTCTGGCTGCTAGCAAGGCGTGAACTTCTTTATTTAACCAGGGTTTCCGGTTCGGGTAGGATTTCACATATTTTTTTATGGATACATTTTCAGAGCATGTACTGATGTAACCCAGGACTGAGGAAGCGTACAGTTCCATGTCCACTGAACTTCCATCAGTGGCTGCTTCTCTGAAAACAGACCAGTTTGTCCTCTCAAAACAGTCTCTCAACATGGGGGAACTATCTTGAGGCCAGATTGTTATTTCTCTTTGTTCCGGCTTTGAGCGCCTGAGTGGGGGGAGTTCTCTTGGGGCCAGAATCAGAGAGTCGTGATCGGAAGCTCCAAGCGGTGGGCGTGTCTTCGCCGTGTATGCCCCCTTTACATTTGTGAAGACTTGGTCGAGCGTTTTATCTCCTCTCGTAGCTGTGAAGACGTTCTTATTGAAGGCTGGGAGGGAGACTTGAAGATCAACGTGATTGACGTCCCCGCAAACAATGAAAAGCCCCTCAGGATATTTACACTGCAGCGAGGTGAGTAAGTCATGAATTTCTCCCTGGGCGTCATTAGCATTAGCATCAGGGGCTATGTAAATAACGCTGATTAAGATCACTGAATAGTCACGTGGCATATAGTGCGGGCGACACCTTACTGTGATCAACTCCACGGCAGCGGTGCAAATGACAATAAAGACACTCTGACTCTGACGTACTAGTACATGTACTTAAAAAGGTCACTCTTTTATGAATGAAGATGTTCACATGCTTGATAGAGAGGAATGTTATGTTGGTTTGAGAGAGAGGTGAAGGCAGCCATCTTTGTGAAGCGAACCCATCCATCATTAAACAGGGGCGGG
>JBBPBX010003486.1:58535-82202 GCA_038048925.1 Garcialebias charrua
ATCACTCAGCCCTCTCTGAAAAACAAGCGGTCATCAGGATGCTAAAAATAGGTTGTTACGTGGATGGTCCACCTTTATCATATGAACATATAATGCTGGATGTCACCAGCAAATTGGTTGATCCACTCTTAGAAGGTGCTGTTTGTAAGACTGAGTTTGTTGTAGCTCCTCAGACTGAATAAGTTTTTTTTTTTTATAAAAGACCAAGCGTTTCAACAAGAAGAATCAGTCCAAAGGACCTGACTTTTGTTAGACTTTTCTACCTGGACTATTGAGCATGCTTCAGGACAAAATAAGACCATGTTAAAGGAGAAATATCTGCTGTCTTTTGTTAACCCAGGAGAAGCGTTACTTTGTAAATACTGTATGTAGTTAATTGACCCTTACCGGTTCTGACAAATGCTGCATAATAACATTATGTTACACAAACCTAAAGGCCTACCTCCTCCCAGTCAGCACAACCACAGAGTTGCCCCTTTCTTTTCCTAGTCTCCTCCAAGCACAGAGATCCCTCTTTCACACGTATTTTGACTATCTTTTTTTTTTTTTTTTCATTTATAGATGGCCTCCCTTCACACCTTATAGCCATCCTCTCACTCCAATATGTTTTTTTTCCATTTATAGATGGCCTCCCTTCACACCTTATAGCCATCCTCTCACTCCAATATGTATTTTTTTTTTAATAGAGAGAAAGAAAGAAAAGAGAAAGTGAGACAACAAAACAACAATTGTCCACAGAAAGAGCACAAGGCAAACACACCAAACCTCCGTCCACAATCCTGCAAAGCACATGACAGAACACAACAACGAAACATACAAGCATAAAGACTGATAATATTCATGACCTTGCAAAAGATTTCTATAAATACACATACCCATACCTACAAATATATATACAATATACATACATATATATTTATATTCATTTATATACCCATCTACATACATCTACTATACATCCCTGCATCCATTTGTGTGTGGTTGTGAGCATGCATAAGTGAATAAGGTTCCTCCAATAGAACATTTAGTAGCGACTGTGAAGCATCAGAGACCCGTCCCCCCAAAGCCCGAGACAGACGAAGGGGCGATCAAAGCCCAAGACCCCAGGAAGGACCCCGAGCCCAGAGTCCCCAGGACCACCCGAACAGGACGAGCCACTCGTCCACTCCCCAGATCCGACCAAGTGGAAGAACCGGACGAACCCCACCAGGGACCACACACAATGACCCCCCGGGGTCAACAGCGACAATACACAGGCCCCCGCCGGAGCCCGCTGCACCGACGTAGCCCCAGGGCCGGTCACCGAGGCTCGGGCACCGGGGACGCCCATCCCTCAGGTCCAGACCTGACAGGACCAGAGGACCCGAGCCCCACCAGGCAGCCACCAGGCCGAGCTGACAAACGCCCAAGCGCCCAGCCCCAGATAGTGAGGGCCCCAAGCACGCCCGTAGGCAGAGGAACACCCACCAGGGGGCCACGTGGCAGGAGCGCGACACGTATTTTGACTATCTTTATAAATTTTCTTTTACTATATTTTCAAGATTTGCTGGAGCAGTTGTAAAAACAGTTGTATTTTCTACTCAGTAGAGTAGATGACGCAAAATGACACTGTTGAGATTCACCTGCTTTTCTGCATAAACACACCTTCTACAAATGTATGGTTAATCACTAAGTACTTGGCTCATATTCCTATGATTAAAAGAAAACTGCCAAAAGCATGTGCACAGATTGATTTCTGGCAAAGGTTACAAGATTAAAATTACATATTTTTTGTCATGTAACTGCCATGATCCACTTTCATCTAGTTTTAGTTCAACATTTATTTTCATAGTAAAGTATTTTCTGATCAGTCTTCTTCTTGCCTTCATGTAATGCAGCTAATTAACCTAGATTTCATCCACCTGTTGCAGCCAGTATACAAGTCCCAGCCTCACTCTCAGTCTCTGCCAGATTTATGAAAAGGTTATCCTGAGTAGTTATCCAGCATTCATGTCTAGTCTTGCCCTCCTCATCTCAATTCTGGTTTTGTTTCATGGTTTAACCCTTAGATGCATAAGTGGGGTCAAAAATGACCCCGAGGGTTGTTATTCTTCAAAATCTCTGAAACTAAAAGCTTTTACTCTTCCATATTCCAGGTATTCCTCATAAAACATGTTTGTGACTTCAAGCCATTTTAATTTTTTTAAATGTTTTTATACATTTTCAGAAATTGCAGTTTTTATGTCACTACCCCAGTTTTTCATGAGTGGGGTCAAAAATGACCCCAAGCATTTCCTATAGAATCTCAAGGGTTTGCTTTGGGAACCTTTGATTCTTACCAACTGTGACTGTCAAGAAACATTTTCTGTCTCATTTACACATCTGATTCCTGCAGTCTCACCACTAGGAGGTCAGTTTGACACAGCAGTAAACATGTATTATCTTCATTTACCAACTCCATGACTTTACTGATAGAATATCATGTTGGTCAACAAAGTAGACACTCTTAGCTAACTACAAAATAATGTTAGTACTTAAGCTAGCTAACATTACACTAGCTTAGTAAGCCAGCTGATATTACTGCATTTGTTGTGTAGAAACTCACTGTATTCATAATTCCTTGTAACAAATGCAAACCTGTTGGATAACCTATTATATATTATATATATATATAATATATATATATATTATTTTAAAAATCTGTATGCCTCTTTTATGATTGTCTATTGTTGTTGCTGTTGTCCATTGTTGTCATAGTCCTTTGTTGAAACCAGGTCTCATGTTTGTCTGTTTTATGTTTTCTCATCTAAACTATCATGGCTACTTGGAGGACAGCGATACCCGAAGACCTTGCTCGAGATATGATCCTGAACGGATGGGATGAAGAACCCATCAGTGGTACTGACTCGGGATCTGGCATCTTGAATGTAGAGGATACAGATTATTGTCCACCTGGACATGTCAGGCTGTCTGGAAACCAACCTGCCTCTGCTGAACAAGATCAGTCAGACACGGAGGAGTCCTCTGAGACCTCCAAAGAGGGAATGGATATTGTGTCCAACAGAATGAGCCACAAGGGCTCTTACTAGAGAGTTATCTCCCACTCAGGCTAAAACACCAAGCCACAATTTACTGAGAAGTCGGTCAGGGCCTGCACCTGGGTTTAGCACCATCTCTCAATAGATGCATGAAAGCTGTTTATCACTGATAGTATGGGCAGCATGGTGGCACAACTAGTAGAGCTGCTGCCTCTCAGCGAGCAGGTCCCTGGTTAAAATCCCGGTCCAGGGGCCTTTCTGGGTGGAGTTTGCATGTTCTCTCCGTGCATGCGTGGGTTTCCTCCGGGTACTCTGGTTTCCGCCCACAGACCAAAAACATGCATGTTAGGCTGATTGGTAACTCTGAATTGTCTCTAGGTGTGAGTGAGAGAGTGAATGGTTGTTTGTCTCTATGTGTCCATATGATGGACTTGCAACCCGTCCAGGGTGTACCCCGCCCCTCGCACAGTGATTGCTGGACATGGGCACCGGCGACCCCCGTGACCCAAAAATGGAAGATAATGGATGGATAGTATATTAGAAGAGGTGTTGACATGAACAAACATGGAGGGAAGAAGAGTTGCAACAAGCAGAGGAAAAGAGTGGAAAATCTAAGCAAACAGGAGCTCATGGCCTTCATTGGAGTGATCATTCTAGCAGGAAGTGAGAAGAACTGGAATGTACCAATGTGTGTGCTCTTTGGGAGTCTTCTACACAACCCAAGGTACCCTGAACCTACCAACCAACATCACTGAAGCAATTGGAAGATGTGGAGTGACAAAAGTGGCAAACAAGTAACAGAAGAGAGGCACAAAGGGCCAACAGAAGAGAAAGAGGTGCCAGATGTGTCCAAATAAAACAAAAATAGCAAAGCCACCAATTGGTGCAGGAAATGCAGTACTACAGTGTGCAATGGTCACAGCCAAAAGCAAATAGTTTGACAACTGCACACAGTGACTAGAGAAAATATGTTTGTGTGGGCACATGTGAGTGTACAGTGTTCTGATTGTATGTTCATTCTCTTTTTTGTCCTTCAGACAGATGGACATTCTAGCAATAATTTGAAGATTTATGATGTTATTTCGTGTGAAAAAACGTTATAAAAAGTTATGAATAACCATATTAAATGTAAAATCAGTCTTTTGTTGACCCAGATATAATAAGTATAACTGCCTTTAACCAAAATTAAAGACATCATTTAAATTCATTGCAAAAACCCATTGATTCTAATTGGGGTCATTTTTGACCCCACTCATGGAAGAGTGTAGGTATTGGTCATTCATGCATCCTAGGGTTAAAGATTCCTGCCTGCTCCCCTCTTGGATACTTCTCTGCCTCAGCTCTTCTGGTTTTGACCTCGGACCTCGCCTCTGGATTCTGCCTTGTGTTTTGCCCCTGAACGGATCTCTCCACCCATCTGCCTCTTGGAAACCGACCCACGCCTGTGTACCCCGACCAAGTAAGACGCCTGCTCCTCCTAACCTGTTTCTGTCTTCTGAATTATTGTGCATGACCCTGGATTGGAACTTGGATAACCCATGGACTAAAAAGTCCTTCCGGACCAATCACCTCAAACACATAAGTGATCACGGACCTAATCTCAGAGGCTCAACGTCTATCAGGAAGTCAACCCGGAACAAACAAACTCTGAGAAGGTTAGTCAACTCATTCAAAATAAAAACCTCACCTCTGTTCACTCCAGTTGCTAACCTTCTCCTCTCCTGTTTAGAGCTCCTGATCCCGGTGACCTGTAGAACCCAATCCAGCTCTCTGTACTGTATTACAATAAACATTTTAAAACTTCTCAGTGTGTTGGCAATTGAGAGAAACTCAATCATTACAGTAACAGTGGCAATAACAACAGAGTTCTTACTGTGTTGCCAAGTAAAAATCTAGCCTAAACTTCTCAAACCAGTCTCTCTCCTCTCAAAGACTGTACCTTAAATCCTTTTCATGAATTCTGCTAGCAGCATCAACCATGCAGGCTCAATGCCTCCTTTGGTTATGCATTCCAAGGATTAGACTTTCCCTACAAGAAACCCTGTCATTCCATACTTCTGTAGCATCTCCCTAAGGTTGCCTGATGGAACACAGTTTTATTTTTTTTCCCTAATCCACAGATCCACAAAACAAATAGGGAATACACACTATAGCTCTCATAAAACCCTTAGAAACTCTTAGTTATGATCCGTTCCACTCTTCCTTGGCACATAGAAAAGTCCCACTGTTCCTCTTGGATCCAAGGTTTAATGATTGTTTGTCTCAACATGCAGGAGTCTAAGGGGCCGTTTACACGGCACATATTTTGAGTAAACCGCTCCTTTCTCTCTGCGGTTCTGCTGATCGTTTACACTACACCAGTGGCCCCCCTTTTTGAATCCAATGGTTTCTGAACTCAGCTCTCACAGTGGAGGTTTTTCGCTGACCCCCCGTTGATAACATAAACATCTCCCGCTGAGCTTTTGTTTGACCTACATGCGCGTATAGCATGTACGCACGGACAGCCAGGTGAACAGGCAGGCGGACATTTCACGCGTCACGTTGCACAATAACATATGTGCTAAATAATAACAGTTTAACAATAATAAACATTATTTATGTTAGTGTGGGAGATATATATAAAGTTATCTGAGCTAAATTAATCTATCTGGACTCGTTACGTCATTTAAACAATGCATAACGTGCTATGAAAATGAAGACACCACAAACTGTATATCACACAAACACAGAGATTAACTGAACACTATTAAAACACGTTAATTGAACCGTTAACTACGTTAATAAACCGGACTCTGCTGTGTTTTCATCCTGGATACTGGACCACATCAGAACCGGTCCGCCTGTTGGAACGACAGCTTCTCTCCCTCGCAGAAAGAAATAAAAAAATAAAAACTCAGTTTGTTGTTGTGTGATCAAAGTAAACACAAGCAAACATTATATTAAGAACGTTGATTTACCTGCTGTAAATCAGCTGTTTATCATGGACTAAAGTCCGACATCATCCTCATCGACTCGGTTCTGGTCCATAGTCCACTCAGCGTCTGGTGTGGAGCTTGTTAGATGAAGCGGGTCCCACTTGGTGTCAAATCTGTTGACTCTTATCCAAATTCCAGCTTTAACTTTTTAACTTGTTGTTAGCTTTTAGCCCAGAAGAAAGCAGCAGACTGAGAGGAAACACGCATGTGCATTAGGTGAATGTGCAAAATTCACAGCGCCAACTAATGAACCGGCATGGTAACTACAGCAGATTCATGAGGGGAGGGGGGGATTCATGAGGGTGGGGAGATATTCGAGCGGATCCATGTAAACACTAGAATTCGCCCGTGTCAACGCAAATCTTTTCACCTAATTAACATACCCAAAACCTCTGTTTCCCCCCACCATGTCCGTGTAAACAGGGCCTAAAGGGATCTCTCACTTAAGCCTGGTTTATGGTTGACGCGTCGCATAGGGCGCGAGAGAGCGCACAGTCAAATTGATGCAATCGCATAGTCCCCGCCCCCGCGGTTTGGCCGAACGCAGTCTCCCAGCGTGTGGTCGTGCACCTCCCAGATTTTGAAATTCCGCAAAGGCTACGCGCCACTCATTGCGACTACACCCAACTTTCAAGATGGACGTATTCGAAGGAAATCTGGCTGAACAGGTCCGAATGTACCGGCATCTGTATGATCCGTCCATGCGTGATCATAAAGACAGTCAGATGGTACAAAATTCCTGGAAAGAAATTGCCACGGCTCTACAAAAAGATGAGGCAATTTGCCGGAAGACGTGGAAAAACCTTCGAGATCGGTTTGTGAAAGCCAAGAAGTGGTCAGCCGAAGTGGTGATCCCGGTGGAAACAAACCAGTGCCTACCATCCTTCTGGAGCTGGGTTGGCTGGGTCAGTTCGTGAAGCACCGACAAACGGACACCAATATGGACAACGAGGTAAGTTTTTCAGCATGTAGTACGCCCCGCCATTGTTTGAGCACATGGTTGTTTGTTTCGGTGGACATAACTGCAGGCGTAAAATCAGAGAATCACAGATTTTATGGGTCTTAAAGTATGCTGTTATGCACTAAATCCTTTGTATTTTATTATTGTTCATGTTTTTCTTGTGGGAATAAATATTTCTAATGTGGGTAAACAAACAAAAGAAATGAGGCCTGTATGCGTTTTGAGGGGTCAAGGCCCACCTTTTATGACAATGTAATAACTGTGATCAACCATGACTTATATAAACATAGAAATGCATATCTAATTCTGTGTTATTTTTCAGACTTTAATTGTTACTGATTGTTGTCATTGTGTTTATTTTTTCAGACTGAATATACATTGCAACTGAGTCAGGTGGAAGAAGATAGCATGTTCCTCCAACCCACCGACGACCATACAACTACAAGTACGCCCGTCTCTCAACGTGCCCCTACTGCGCCAATTCCCATCCATCCACCCAAACTGCCTGCCCATACCACCCTTCACAGATCTGAGTCTACCGGTAGCAGCAGCAGCAGCAGTTCCCGTGCCTCGAGGGAGTCCTCACAATCCACCCCCATGTGCCAGACAGCTCCGACAGCTCCCACTCCATTGGAACGACCCAACAAAAGAAGGGCAAATGACATACTGATGAAGAGGTTGGAATCAATAGACCGGGAGAGGGTCAGTATGGCGAGCTCCAAACCACCGGACGAAAACAAACTTTTTGCTGGTCTTGTCACTGCCATGATGTCGCGGATCCATGTAGACCACCAATCAACAGTTCGCTTGAAGATTCACCAAATTATGTATGAAGCTGAACAGAACTTCCCTGCTGAAATGTAGCTGGAAAAGTAGCTGGAATTGTGTTAGAAAATTCCTATAAGTCCTGCTGAAATGCATGTGTGCTTTCATGTTTTTTATTGTGCTTTGTTTTTAAAAATACAAATAAACAAAATTCATTTTAAGTTGACTCTTCCTTTTCTCAAGTGTTGATGCACTTTAAATATGAACACATTCAAAGCTATAATTTTGGAGTTGATACTGTAAAGTCAATTCACATCACAATATTATAACAATCTAACAATGACCTTTTAATTAGCAGAAACTAAAGCCTCTTTTCCACCGCTCGGCTCGGCTCGGGTTGGATCGGCTCAGATCGGCTCAGTTCGGGTCG
Source organism: Garcialebias charrua (assembly GCA_038048925.1). Taxonomy (NCBI): domain Eukaryota; kingdom Metazoa; phylum Chordata; class Actinopteri; order Cyprinodontiformes; family Rivulidae; genus Garcialebias; species Garcialebias charrua. The sequence goes on from JBBPBX010003486.1 coordinate 66,684, forward strand.
GGTCACATCTATGTTCTGTTTCCACAGCTTTTTTGTACCCCTTCTGTGGGCGGGGTCCAGAATCCTACTCGTCTTACCACATGGTGGCAGTAGTGTTCCCTCAAGCTATTTACTACAGTACTAGCCACCACTAGAAGAAGAACACAATAAAGGCTTTGACAGAATGTTGTGAAAGAGATGTCATGCTATAATGAGTACCTCATGAGCTGTAATCTTTAAACCCAATTCATAATCCTACCTTGTTGCCTTCTTTAAACCCATGTATTTTCCAATTTAGTATTTTTACAATAAAGATGTATTAAAGCATATTTTATTATTTAGTTATGCACAAGGTGCTTGATAAAGTTGCAAAACCATATTTGTCTGAGCTGCTTCAACCTTCCTGCCCTCCCCGTTCTCAGATCAGCTGAGCAGTTGCTGCTGACAGTCCTCAAAACTTTTTAAATCTTATTTAAAAACACACATTTATTCCTTGGCTTTTAACACGTGATCTTATCTTTTATGGCATGTTAACACACCTGCAGTAAGACTGGTATATGTATTTATTTTTGTATGCTTTTTATAGTTTTTAATTAACTTGTCTTTTATGTTATTGTACAGCACTTTGGTTGACCCTGTGGTTTTTAAAATGTGCTTTATAAATAAAGTTGATTTAAAACATCACACTGTGATCTTTGAAACTGCCAGAGTTTCCCTGGTAAAGTTGCTGCTGGGTGGTAGATGGGTAGATGGTAGATGGATGGTCTGTGAATTCTTTAACTTTAAACTGTCCAAAGGACTTTGGCCACTTTTAATTTTTGACTTTTTTTGTATGACTTCATCCTAGAACCAAATAATTTATAACGTAATAACAGTTGAGCAGATTCTAATAATCTTTATCTTATGATTCTTTAAAGGTCAAATGCAAATGGAAAGTTCTCTTAACTTCCAGTATGGATTTAAACACAATACACACTTCACATTATAAAATAAGTTTAGGAAATTGAATGTTCGAGGACACCACTTAAGAAAATATAACGTTTAATAGGAAAAGTTTGAAGTGACAAACAGAAGTAACAAATTTCCATCTGGTGTCTCACGTCTTCCTCCAGAAGATGACACAGGTTGTTGAATTCTGGTGATTTTCTTCTGTTGACTGTAAAAGAAAAATGTGATTAATTTAGTCCAGAAACTGTTTTTTTTTTTTAAACAACACAGTGTGATCACAACATGTTCATATACTAAATGTATCCTGTTGGAGTTATTTGAAATAAAATTCAATGTTTTATAGACATAACTGTGTCAAGCAACCTCCATTATTTGTCTCCCTTGTACTTTGTATCACATATCATCAATTATATCAAAAACCACATGGCTGATATTTTTCAAAAAATTATAGTGTGATCACAACATGTTCATATACTAAATGTATCCTGTTGGAGTTATTTGAAATAAAATTCAATGTTTTATAGACATAACTGTGTCAAGCAACCTCCATTATTTGTCTCCCTTGTACTTTGTATCACATATCATCAATTATATCAAAAACCACATAGCTGATATTTTTCAAAAAATTATAGTGTGATCACAACATGTTCATATACTAAATGTATCCTGTTGGAGTTATTTGAAATAAAATTCGAATTTTTATAATTTATTTTCGTTGTGCAAGCACAGGTTTGGAAGAAGTCAAAGCGAAACTACTTTAAATGCAGCAGATTTGACCACTACGTGACAATATTAAAGCGTGGTTGAGCTCAGGAACCCTCGTACTATAAAGTCAGCTATGAAATATATTTTATATCTGTTCATTGAGCTACATTTTAAAGACATAAAGCCGCCCGCGCGCCGCGCGTTGCTCGTGGCGAACCTACTTTTTAAAATCCTGCAGTTTTGAGCAATACGTGATTTTATTAAGGACACGTTCAGCTGAAGACCCATCTTTGCTATAAATTTAAAAACAAATAATTGTTTTTACCGTGTTATTCATGTAAAGTCCTGCCGTGATCGCTTCCCAGTCGCTTCCGTGAAAACTGCTCGAGTCTCCTCCTCCCTCCTTCCGGAGCGGGTGAGCTCGCCTCGGCACCCCTCTGAAACCAACCCAAAAATCTCAAGAAATCTGGCGCGGAGAATCACGGAATATCTGGTGGGAAAGGATGAAAGGGGGTCTCTGCGACGCACATATGACGTAACATCCGACCCGAGCCGACCGGTGGAAAAGGGGCATAAAACAAAACCTGCTGCTGATTATATGTTTGAGAGTAAAATTCTGGTCTTGAACCCAAATTAAGTGAATTAAATGAAAGTGGTAGCACCTCAGATCAGATCAGGGGGGGCGTTCCTCCCAACCACACCCCTCCAGGTCTCACTGTCATTGCCCACGTGAGCGTTGAAGTCCCCCAGCAGAACAAGGGAGTCCCCAGGAGGCGCACTCTCCAATACCCCCTCCAAGGACTCCAAAAAGGGTGGGTAATCTGCGCTGCCGTTTGGCGCATAGGCACAAACAACAGTCAGAGCCCGTCCCCCACACGTAGGCGAAGGGAGGCTACCCTCTCGTTCACCGGGGTGAACCCCAATGTACAGGCACCAAGATGGGGGGGCAACAAGTATGCCCACTCCTGCTCGACGCCTCTCACCATATGTGCTCTTGGCGCCAGGACACCCTAGGTCGCAGTTCGATGATCGACTTTGTTGTTGTCTCATCTGATCTGCGGCCGCATGTCCTGGACACTCGGGTGAAGAGAGGGGCGGAGCTGTCAACTGACCACTACCTGGTGGTGAGTTGGCTCCGATGGTGGGGGAGGATGCCGGTCAGACCTGGCAGACCCAAACGTATTGTGAGGGTCTGCTGGGAACGTCTGGCAGAGTCTCCCGTAAGACGGAGCTTTAACTCCCACCTCCGGGAGAGCTTTGAACACGTTCCGAGGGAGGCGGGGGACATTGAGTCCGAGTGGGCCATGTTCCGCGCCTCTATTGTCGAGGTAGCTTATCAGAGTTGTGGCCGCAAGGTTGTTGGTGCCTGTCGTGGTGGCAACCCTCGAACCCGGTGGTGGACACCGGCGGTGAGGGATGCTGTCAGGCTGAAGAAGGAGTCCTATTGGGCCTTTTTGGCCTGTGGGACCCCGGAAGCAGCAGATAGGTACCGACAGTCCAAGCGGCATGCGGCTCGGGTGGTTGCTGAGGCAAAAACTCGGGCGTGGGAGGAGTTCGGAGAGGCCATGGAGAATGACTTCCGTACGGCTTCGAGGCGATTCTGGTCCACCATCCGGCGTCTCAGGGGGGGAAAGCGGTACGCGACCAACACCATTTATGGTGGGGATGGCGTGCTGTTGACCTCAACTCGGGATGTTGTGAGTCGGTGGGCGGAGTACTTCGAAGACCTCCTCAATCCTACTGGCACGTCTTCCACTGAGGAAGCGGAGCCTGGGGACTTTGGGTCGGGCTCTCCAATCTCTGGAGCTGAGGTCACCGAGGTGGTTAAAAAGCTCTGCGGTGGCAGGGCTCCAGGGGTGGATGAGATTCGCCCTGAGTTCCTTAGGGCTCTGGATGTTGTGGGGTTGTGTTGGCTTACGCGACTCTGCAATATCGCGTGGACATCGGGGGCAGTTCCCTTGGATTGGCAGACTGGGGTGGTGGTTCCCCTATTCAAAAAGGGGGACCGTAGGGTGTGTTCCAACTATAGGGGGATCACACTCTTAAGCCTCCCTGGTAAGGTCTATTCAGGGGTTCTGGAGAGGAGGGTCCGTCGGATAGTCGAACCTCGGATTCAGGAGGAGCAGTGTGGTTTTCGTGCTGGTCGTGGAACACTGGACCAGCTCTACACCCTCAACAGGGTCCTGGAGGGCGCGTGGGAGTTTGCCCAACCAGTTTACATGTGCTTTGTGGACTTGGAAAAGGCATTCGACCGCGTCCCTCGGGGGGTTCTGTGGGGGGTACTCCGGGAGTATGGGGTACCAGGCCCATTGATATGGGCTGTTAGGTCCCTGTACGACCGGTGTCAGAGCTTGGTCCGCATTGCCGGCAGTAAGTCAGGCTCGTTTCCAGTGAGAGTTGGACTCCGCCAAGGTTGCCCTTTGTCACCGATTCTGTTCATAACTTTTCAATCAATCAATCAATCACCTTTATTTAACCAGGTAGAGCCCGTTGAGACCAAGATCTCTTTTACAAGGGTGACCTGGACCTGACCTTTTATGGACAGAATTTCTAGGCACAACCAAGGTGTTGAGAGGATCCGTTTTGGTGGCCTTAGAGTCGCTTCTCTGTTTTTTGCAGATGATGTGGTCCTATTGGCTTCATCAGATCGTGATCTACAGCTTTCGCTGGAGCGGTTTGCAGCCGAGTGTGATGCGGCCGGGATGAGGATCAGTTCCTCCAAATCCGAGGCCATGGTCTTGAGCCGGAAAAGGGTAGCATGCCCTCTCCGGGTCGGGGATGAGGTCCTGCCCCAAGTGGAGGAGTTTAAGTATCTCGGGGTCTTGTTCACGAATGAGGGAAAACTGGAGCGTGAGATCGATAGGCGGATAGGTGCAGCATCCGCAGTGAAGCGGGCGCTGTACCGGTCTGTCGTGGTGAAGAGAGAGCTGAGTCGAAAGGCAAAGCTCTCAATTTACCGATCGATCTACGTTCCCACCCTCATCTATGGTCATGAGCTTTGGGTTGTGACCGAAAGAACGAGATCTCGGATACAAGCGGCTGAAATGAGTTTTCTCCGCAGGGTGTCTGGACTCTCCCTTAGAGATAGGGTGAGAAGCTCAGTCATCCGGGAGGGACTCGGAGTAGAGCCGCTGCTTCTCCACATCGAGAGGAGCCAGTTGAGGTGGCTCGGGCATCTGGTTAGGATGCCTCCTGGACGCCTCCCTGGGGAGGTGTTCCGGGCATGTCCCACCGGGAGGAGGCCCAGAGGAAGACCCAGGACACGCTGGAGGGACTATGTTTCTCGGCTGGCCTGGGAACGCCTTGGGATTCCCCCAGAGGAGCTGCTCCATGTGGCTGGGGAGAGGGAAGTCTGGGCCTCCCTACTTAGGCTGCTACCCCTGCGACCCGATACCGGATATGCGGACGAAAATGGATGGATGGATGGATGGTAGCACCTCCAAATAATGGTCACTTTTTTATATGGTTATTAATGCTCCATAACATTTTTTCATGAGTTTATGGACTGTTTATCAGGATTACCAATAATTTAATTAAATTTAACAATTAATGTAAGCAGCCTCTCCGTATTTCTGCAAACTGCCAGGGCACTAGACCCTGTGGTGTTTGGAAGAAGGAGGTAAGATCATTTCGGACGGCAATGGCTGCCTGGGATGCACGTGCTGTTGACAGACGTCCAGGCTGTATCAGATTGTTGTCACCAAGCACCACCCTTCTCCACTCGCCGGGCAGGATTTCCCCAGATGCTGTAGCTCCATCTGCAAAACTTGGGGGAATGTATCTTGATGCTGGTGAAGTTGCTGCATCTGTGTGCGGTAGCATATTGTGGAGGGCCACGCCCTACTTAACCACGTCCTCCGTCTTGTCTGGGTTGAAGTCGATGGGCCTTCCAAGAATCCTCCATTGTGCTGCCAGGATACCAAATGAATTTTCTATGACCCGTCTCTCCCTGGAATGTCTGTAGTTGTACAGTTACCGGCCATCGTCAAGGTTGTTACCTGTAGATATAGTACATGAGAAAAAAGAAGATTAAACAGTCATCTATACACCTTGTGTTTAGAGATGCATGTGCAGTTAGCCATAATGTCAGAAAATATTTAGAATAGTACCAGGATACGGGCGCATCATGTTGTTGTGTAGCGGAAAAGCTGTGTCTCCAAGGAAGACGTGGAGAAGTTTGATATTGGTGCCCGGTAGGTTCTCAGGTTCAGGCAGGTCAAGGGCCCCTGCAGCAGCCGTGATCCGAACTCCGAGGACTGAAAAATGCCTCCATCGCTTTCACGGCCATATGAACCAATGTCCACCATTGTGAAACAATATTTGGCATCACACACAGCCATGAGGACAATGGAGTGAGCCCCTTTATAATTGAAGAAATCGCTCCCTGCATTTGGCGGTGCTTTGATCTGTACATGTTTGCCATCGACACAGCCCAAGCAGTTTGGAAAGTTCCAGACTCTCCAGAAGTCTCGGGCTATGTCTGCCCACTCCTTTCCTTTGGGCACTGACACAAAGTCCGTCTTCAGGGCCTTCCAGATGGCCTGGCAAACCTCCAAAACGATGAGAGACACAGTGGTGGAACCCAGTTTATAGCTAGCTGTTCCACATTTCTGGCTACTACCGGAAGCCAAAATGCGTAAAGTAACAGCCAGTCTTTCAGAAAATGTTACTGGACTATGATGGTTCCTACCACGCTGTATGTACAGTGAAATGCGGTGCAGCAGTTCGCCGATTCGGTGTGGGAAGATCCGAAAATAGCTGAAGTGCATTTCCTCATCTATAGACCGCATTGGCTTCACAAGCAAGTTGTATTCGCCGTCTACACGTCTCTGGGAATGTAATGGACGAACACACCACCTTCTTCAACGACGTTTTTGTGAGTTTAAAAGCATTAAACACACAATCTCTTCTTCCTCTAATAAAAGTTCCTGTAAACGACGAGTGTTCGCACTACGAGCAGCCATTTTGTTTGTTATGTGTGACGTCAACCGATTCTTGTTTTACACTCTCTCGTACTACATTCCCACTGGTTTCACACCGTACTGCCATCTGTCGGTGAACAACGAATAGCGCGCAACTATAAACGCACACAACGCGCGGCTTCAGAGCGCACGGACTCCGCGGAGCATGCGCGAATACCCAGAGCGCGACTATAACTGAGCCTTTAGTGCAACCCCCCCACCCCCTCTTTCTGCCACTCCACCAGTTTTATCCTGGCCCTTTCTGCAACACTGACTGAAGCATTAACCTTGATGGTCCCACAAAATTCAAGTTGTCACCGTCCCAGGGTTCTTTTCTCACCATGTTTCAAAGGAACTCAACAAATTCTGACAGAACAATGAACTTATCTACCCAAGGTTGATACAAGTCCCAAGTCCTCAGACTTTGTTTCCCCAAAGATGGACATAGGGACCAAATTAACTAACTTCTCAGTCCGATAATTCTCAATCAGGTCATCTGGACAGTTTATTTTACTGTCAGAAACTGTCCAGATGACCTGATTGAGAATTATCGGTTTTTATACCTGGAATACTGAGCATGAACTTTCTTAACTTCTCAGTGTTTCTTTTACTGCCTGATAAGAACCCCAGTGGTCGGCAAATCACCACCTAAATCAAGCATGGCTGCGACAAAATCCCATTTTCTTTTGTCCAATTGACCATAGCCTCCAAAGGTCCTTTTTTGTGGCCTTTCAAATAATTTCATAAGCATAAATGTGATTTCTGCCTTGGCTTGTAATTTGACTAAACACATTTTCCTGTCTATGAAGGAATCATACATTTAAATAAATTTACTTTAGTGCAACTGTAAAAAATAAATGCTTTAAACTTGCTTCAGCCTCATTAACATCACTCCCTGCTGATTTTTCAGAAGATAAAAATAAATAAAGAGTTAAAGCTGCCAGAGGGAATCAAACAAATATTTGTTTTCTGTTCATTTTTCAAACCAGAATGGGTGAGATCATGTTTCATTGGGATGACATGGTCCATATTCAATAAAGTCAAAGTCAAAGTCAAAATTTCTTTATGTGTCATTCACACCACATGTGAGACATGTGGTGGAATGAAATTGTGTACACAGGGTCCCAGTTACAACCAAAAAAAGTATAAATTGTAAAGAAAAACAGTAATAAGATCTAAGATATGAACTAAGAAACACACTAAACTGAAAATACTCTAAGCACCAGTAGTACAAAAACAATATGTCGAACAACAGCATTACAGAAAATCATGGAAGCAAGGAAAAATAAAATCTGGTTCTGTGAGTTAAGGGTCAAAAACATATTTTCAAACTAATAGCAGATGCTATTTTTGCTGAACTGTTCCATTGCTTTAAAAAAATTACGAGTCAGTGTGTTAAAGTCATGACCTTCCATTATGCCTTTCCTTTTTCTCCAAACTTTAAGAAGTAAAATGAGAGAAACTCTTATTTTTAGAATTTACAGCTCCTGGCAGGAAGACTGCCTTCTTGGCCAGCTCAGTGAGATTAAATAGATCTGAGGGGCCGAGTAGATGACAACTTCAGCATTGATACATTAAACAGACGCAACACAGCAGCAGTAACATTGAAATATGGGGTCTGGAGGCCATGTACAGTAAATGCTGAAATGTTGGCTGACAAGGTTAATATGATTGCTAAAATATTGTTGAGTTGGGCTAATATAAATAATCTTGAATTATTACCACTGAAAGTGGGCCACAGTGTGGACTAAATCTTCTGGAAACATTTAAGAAATCACAAGCCAGGATGTGTGCATTGTAAGGCAACGAAAGGTGATAATGTTTTGGTATTATGTAACCATGTGGGTGTTGGTGTTTTTTTACTAGTTTATAAAACTTGCAAAAACAAATTAATTACACAAGTCAATGTAAACCAAGATGGCAGCCACAAATTATTACAGCTGTCATTTTTTTTTTTTTTACAAATATTAACCTAAACTTTGCTGCTGCTCTTTGCAGATGATGTGGTCCTGTTGGCGTCATTGTGCCTTGATCTTCAGATCTCACTGGAGCGGTTTGCAGCCAAGTGTGAAGCAGCTGGAATGAAAATCAGCACCTCCAAATCTGAGGCCATGGTCCTCAATTGGAAAAGGGTGGATTGCTCTCTTCAGGTTGAGGGTGAGGTTCTGCCTCAAGTGGAGGAGTTCAAGTATTTTGGGGTTTTGTTCACGAGTGAGGGAGGAATGGAGCGTGAGATTGACAAATGGATTGGTGCAGGGTCCGCAGTATTGCAGACTCTGTACCAGTCCGTTGTGGTAAAGAGGGAGCTGAGCTGTAAGGCAGAGCTCTCTGTTTACCCGTCGGTCTACATTCCTTCCTTCACCTATGGTCATGAACTCAGAGTAGTGACCGAAAAAATGACATTGTGGATACAGGCAGTTTCCTCTGCAGGGTAGATGGACTCTCCCTTAGAGATAGGGTGAGAAGTTCAGTTATCTGGGAGAGACTTGGAGTAGAACCACTGCTCCTCCACATTGAGAGGAGCCAGTTGAGGTGGTTCAGGCATCTGGTAAGGATGATCCCTGGGTGCCTCCCTAAGGAGGTGCTTTGGGCATGTCTGACTGGGATGAGACACCAGGGAAGACCCAAGACACGCTGGAGAGACTATGTCTCTCTGTTGCTGTCAGGGGAATTGAGGGATATTCAAAAAGTCAAAGTCAACTTTATTGTCAAAACTGCAATATGTACAGGACATACACAGGATTGAAATTGCATTTCTCTCAGTCCCTCGGTGCAACAGTAACCATTTAAACACTAAAACACTAAAAACACTAAAACATTTAATAAACATAAGCATAAAATGAAATAATAAAAGTGTAATACTGTCCTGAGTTTTTGCATAGTAGTTTTTGCATAGTAGTATAAAAGTATGAAAAGTTACACCAACACTAAAACACTAAACATTTAATAAACATAAGCATAAAATGAAATAATAAAAGTGTAATACTGTCCTGAGTTTTTTGCATAGTAGTATAAAAGTGTAAAAAGTATATCTATAAAATAAAATGGTTCTGGCATTGACATTTGTAAAAGAGTGACAAAGCAGCATATGAAGTTAATGTACACAGTATATGTATGAGGTAGTTGATATTGGTATAGAGGTAAAGTGGCATATGCAATAAGGCTAGTAAAAAGAATATATATATCAGCAGTAGTGTAGATATAAAAAGTAGTGTAAATGTAAACAGTAGTAATAAATGTAAACAGTAGTAATAAATGTAAACAGTGAATGTAAACAGTAGTATGACTATAGGCAGTAATGTAATACAAACATTAGTGCAAATATAAGAAGTAGTGCAAACTGAATGAGCACATGACCGTGAGTTGAGTGAATAACCCGTTTTGATGACACAGAGTCCAGTGTTAAAATCTTTGTGTTGTGTGGTAATGTGTGAAAGTTTTTTGTGTTAAGGCAGTACAAGTGGGAGGGGAGGCAGAGCAGGCAGAGAGTTTAGCATCCTGACTGCCTGATGAACAGAGCTGTCACTCAGTCTGCTGGTTCGAGCCTGGAGACTCCTCAGTCTCCTCCCTGATGGCAGCAGTCTGAAGCAGCTGTGTAGTGGGTGTGTGGGATCACCTGCCATGCCATTGTTTCGCACTAACTAATGTTAAATTAATGTTGAACCATGTGTGTAAGGTCAAAGAGTTTTTTTCTCTCATATAGGAGCTTATTTGATACAGCTGGGAGGTTGAGGTCATCAGTGACTGCCTGTGTGGGCTGATGATCATTATAAAAACAATCCTCGCACACTGCCCGCTGCAAATTCTCATGACGGGGTTTTCAGCATGTAACTGAACATTTGTATAAACCTGTTTCGTGATTGTTTGCCCTTGCAAGTAAACTGGGTGAAAATATTTTGTCTTTGTGGGTGGCTCCTTTTCTAACTAGATAATTTAAGGATATTTTACTCAACAGTTGGTCTGGGAATGCCTTGGGGTCCTCTCAGGAGAGCTGGAAGAGGTGACTGTCGAAAAAGATGTCTGGATCTCCCTGCTCTAGCTGCTGCCCCCGAGACCTGACTTTGGAACAAGCAGAAAGTAATGGATGGATGGATGATGGATGGATTGATGATGAAGGATCAGTGGATGGATGGAGGGATGATGGATGGATGATGGATGAATGAATGAATGGATAACCTCAACATTGATATGGTAGTAGCTGAGTGCCCTTTGCAACACAATGAAAATGACATCTCTTGATATGACTAAAATAAAAAATAAAGAGTCAGAATCGGAATATCTTTTTTGACATTGCACCGAGGTACAGAGAGAACATGTACGCACAGTCGCCCGAAAGATGGACTAAGTGTACGAAGCTGCAGCTAATTTTTTCAGCGTTGCCTTCTTATTCTTATCAGAATAATAATCTTAGATATGAAAAAGGGAAAGAAACATGAGGGTAGATAGTGGTATTACAAAAAAGATCTTTAACATCTTGTCTATCAGGACACAATTGTGACTGGCCATGGCAAAACCAGGAACAAGTCTCCCCTGGGTCATTTTGAGTTATTTACAGAATCTGAAAGTGTGGGTTCTAAGCTATCCGATGATGCCAAACACATGGCACTCAAAAAAAATAATGAAGAAGATACAGCCATTTCAATGTTGGCAATCTGCAAATAAGATTAGGGAGAAAACAGGCCTCAAAGTTTTAGAAGAATGTCCCCATTCCAGAAGTGTTGCCTGGGGGTGTTAACAATTGCTGTTCATTTACATTAATTTGCCTTAACCCCAACCCCCAGCACTGACTGTCAACACAGACTCTGCCTAGGAAGGTGTGCAGAACTTCAGCTTTGCTGGCAAAATTCCTTTTGATCTTTTGAAAAAAAACAAAAAAAAACAATTCTTTTTTTTATTGTGACAAGCATTACACAACAATAATGTTCATGGTTGATCACATAGTTATTGTTACAGCCCACCCCAAAAAATAAGGGTCACACAGAGACACAAAATATTCATAAACTCAACATATGCTCAGTACGAACCATCAACATACACAACCCAGACCTACGAACAGATCATATTTAATAATTCAAAAAAATTATGAAAAAAAAAAAATCTTTTTTTCGTTGTCTGTTTTGTGATGTTTTGATCATTTTTATAGATTGTGAAAACTGGTAAATGATCACTTAAGTCGGTCGTTAAGATACCACCTATCACGTCCCCATTTGTTATATTTGTGAAAATATTATCAATTATTGTGGCACTATGAGTTGTAATTCTTGTTGGCTTTGATATCAATGGATACATATTTAAACTGTACATTGAGTTTATAAATGTGCTTATGTTATTTGAATCTGTTTTATTTCCCATATCAATGTTAAAGTCTCCACACAATTTTTTTTTAATTAAAACTCTTCTCCATTAGCTCCAAGATTTTATCCGTGAATGTTTCTATATTTGCTCCTGGTGATCTATATACACAACTTATTATTATGTTTTTATTGTTTTTGTTTATTAGTTCACGCACGGCGCCCGGCCTCCTCCGGTTGCAGCAGCTCCGATGTTAGCCCAGTTAGCACAGCACATAGCTCCAGGCACAGCTCCGATGCCAGCCCAGCTCCAGACGGTGATCCTCCGGCTCGCGCACGATGCCCGGCCCAGCTCGAAGCTCCAGGCGGCGGTCCCCCGGTTTGCGCACGACGCTCGGCCCAGCTCGAAGCTCCAGGCGGTGGTCCTCCGGTTCGCGCACGGCGCTCGGCCTCCTCCGGTCACAGCAGCTCAGATGCTAGCTCAGTTAGCACAGCACGTAGCTCTGATGCTAGCCCAGCTCGTAGCTCCCGACAGCGGTACATTGGTACTTGCACGGCGCTCAGCCTCCTTCGGTCGCAACAGCTCCGAGGTCTGCACACGATACCTGTCGACGGCTTTTCAGTCCGTGCGGCGTTCAGCCCTCTCTGGTCGCGGCGGCTTCAGGTTGGCTAGCCAGCTTAGCCTGTGGCTCGAGACGCAATCTCACAGATCCACGCTGCTGGCCCCCTCCAATCAAAGATTCAATATCGGTCAGCCAGCTCAGCTCGTGGCTTCTGGTGGCAACTCTTCAGTTCGTCCGCGACGTTCAGTTTGTGCCAGATATATATATTTCTTTGTTTTACGTTGCTTTCAGCTGGAGCTCAGCTCTCGCCCTGTTGCTCCAGCGATGACGTCACTTCCTCTTTTGCTTCAAGACAAGGCAGAAGTTTGTAAAATAACATCGATTCTCCACTTGCAACTTAAAATATATAAGAATTGGGCCACTTTGGGTGATCTATAAACTTATTTTTTTTAAATGTTGGGACCTCGTGGTTCGCACGTCTACTCCATAACGCGCCCCCTAGCGGTCATATTTGCAATACTTTTTAACATTTCTTTTGCCGTATTTATTTTTACTAATTTAACATCTCACATAATGACTTGAGCAAAATCATAAACAGAACTTTCATGTAAAGTAACGAGAAGAAAATATTTTGTTTACATAAAAATAAAAGTACATGACAAGTATTATCTGTGAGGTGACTCCTGATTTCATCTAAATATTGGCTAACTTGACTGCTTCACAAGAATTTCCAGTTTGTTCTGACAACCATTTGCAGCAGGTAAAACACAGACTGATCGTCAACCCTCCATAGAAACACCACCACCAAAAACATCCAAACTATCCCTTGAAGGCCAGATGTGCTATATTTTCTACCCCCTCAGCGGTAGTTTTTGATGACATGAGGAGACATATAACTGCTGATTACATATTTAAAGCTATTTATTTTGTCTTTGTGTAGCTGTGGAGAAAACTGTGCTATAGAAGCTGCAGTATAAATATTTAAAGTTCCTCAGTTCACCTTCCCTGATGATAGGTAGGCTACCTATCTAGACCTGTTGTCTGAACAGCCACTGAAACAGATGCTGAACGTTTTTCTTGTGTAGACTTCAATTTAGTTGCTTAGCTCATGTTAACTTGGAGTTGAGCCATGCTAAAAATGACATAGGGTTAGTAAACATGTGAAGTAACAATAAACTATGTGAGGTGCAGAGCCAAGCAGGCAGTATCAGGACTGACACTCAGAGTGCCCCGCTTTATGTGTCAGTGGAATGGGCGATACAGTTGTGATGAGAATCCACTGGATTTAAAGTGAAAAAAAAAAAAAGCTATGATCCGACTGAGACAGTACTGTACTGCAGTCTTCATTTCCATTCTCTGCCTGTACATTTCACAACAGCTGTGGACTGATTGTTGGAGCGAAACAGATGGAGAGAGAAAGAGAGTGACAGATGGAAGCAAGAGAAAGAAAAGACAGCAGCAACTTTGCGACAAATGGTCTTCCAACCCAAACTTACAAGAACCTGCACAGCTCCACGTGTTCAAAATCTGTAACGTCTCATCTCTGCCTTTCACTTCATCCAGATGGCTCTTCTAACAGCAGCTTTTGCAAACAAGCAAATTCAAATCAAGCAACGCAACTCTTAAGAGTAATCACTGCTCACGAAGAACATGTCACAACAACATCAAGCAGTTTACAAAAATACAACATTGCAGACCAGCTGAGGTAGTAATACAGCAGGCACAGTGATTTCACCTGGCCAGCTGCAGCAACAATATTTGTTTTTATAATAAGATATCTGATACCAACAGATATGAATCTGTCAGTAAATGCGATGAAACTTACATTAAACTAAATCATTTCATGCTGAGAAAAACCAGATTTATAGCTGAGTTTTGGTCAAATCTAGCATATAGCCTATAACTCCTATATTACTGTGAGATCTTGTGAAATGTATAATCACTTAGAGGCTACAACGTGCATGATGTTCAGCTTCTACCACACCAGTCTTTACCTCATTATCTGTAAAATGGAACAAGGTACAGCCTTTTGTGTGTGGCTAATGCTTTGGTGGCCATCTGAAACTGGAGTGACTCCAAGAGGAATTAGTAGAAGATGTACATGTATTTTCATTTTGCTCTATCAATTGACCCCACTCACACTGCACACACACTTTTTGCCCTGCTCTCCTCTGGCAGGAGGTTGTGGAGCATTAAGTGTAGAACCACTAGACTGAAGAACAGCTTCTACCCTGAAGCTGTTAGACTTATAAATCCCTAACCAGACAAATCACTGTAATGCCACTTTAATTGAACATTTGACACTTCATCTGTGCTGCTGATTATCCATGCTGCTGATTTCTTACCCATAAGCTGCTTTATTCGTACATATCTATTCACAACAGACTCATGTTCAGGCTACTGTTTAATACACCATATTATATTATTATTGTTTAGTGTAGCATGAAGCTGCACTGCTCTAATTATGGCCCTCAACCCTTATTCATCTTTCAGACTCACTATGAATCGTGTGCTATAAAATTACCTCTGACTTCAATAATATCTGATGTTTTTCTACACATTTCTCATCAGGGACACAGAATCAGCTACAGTCCGACAAATGTTTACCTTATTCTTCCTCTGTTTCTATGAAAGAAAAACAAATAATTAATGAAGTTTGTTTTATTTGATTAACAAGTGTGAACATGAATAATTTTGATTGTTATCAATCATTATAATGAAATCATGTAAAATATTACAATGTGGATAACATATTTCTCTATTCTGTTTTACAGAAAGTGATTATTCCTTCAGAGACACCTGTCGTGAGCAGTCTTTGAGTTGAAGCTGTTTTTGTCAGAGGGGAGTCACAATGTTCCTTAAAGAGGGACTAAACTCCAAATTAACTTTTTTTAGCTGATAAACTCCCTAGAATGTGTCTAAAATGTTGTATAGCACTATGTCTGTGTTAATCTTCACATATTTGTGTGTACTGTATTAGTTTAAATTGGCAATATTTGGTCTAAAAACGTGTTTACGGTGACCCTATGGGTTGAACAGAGGAATTGCACCTTAATTTTCTTATTGGTCAAG
>JBBPBX010003487.1:0-44635 GCA_038048925.1 Garcialebias charrua
GCAGCGGTTTTCGTCAAACCTCAAAACATTTTGTGTAATCTTATTCAATTCTGTAAGATGGCACACTCGTGTGTGTTGAAATGACTCCCAGCTCCTACAACATCAAGTTTTAGTTCAATGTCTGTAAAGACTTGGGACCCGAAGGACCCAGGTCCAAACCCCAGTCACGGCATAACTTGTGGTGTGTTCGAGCAGCACACCTCATCCCATTTGCTCCCCGGCGCGCTTTCTATAGCTGCCCACTGCTCCACCTGGTGGTGATTGGGTTAAATGCAGAGTCAAATTTCGTCTTGTATGGAAACCTACACAGATGACAAAAATGTGACATTATTATTATTATTATTATTATTATTATATAAAATGGAGTTAGTCATTTGTGTGCTGTCTATTTCCTATTAACTGTAGTGGATTGAATTGACTCACCACCTGTTAATCAGATTTAGATGTGGATCCAATCATTACTTTCTGCAAGCTTCATTACAGAAGAACCAGTGGTCTGTGAGATACCACATGCACACACGTGCAAAATTATTGCCTGCCAGGAAAAGGCAAAGGCAGGAGGTGATAATACTGTAACTTACAAGTTAGAAAGAGTATGTATGTATTTAGTCAAAAAGTCTGAAATCTGTAGAGCTTTAAAAAAAAAATTCATTCATTTTTCCTTTGATGTAAAATTTCTCCTTTTGCTCTCCTAGATTCAGATCTTTAGTCCATATACAGAGTGGCATTATTAGAACTGCTAGGCAGGGCTATGCAACTGGGGGCCCAATCAGGTCCACAGGTTGGCCCACCAATGAGCTCGTTTTTAAATAAAACTACATATTTAAACAGTAAAACTTACTTAATGACAATAACTGCTGGATGTCCGGCCCCTGAGCTCTTGGTTTTCAGTTACTGTGGCCTCCCTGATTTAGTTGAATAAGCCATGCTGCAGGATTTCACTTCCTGCCTAGTCAAATGCAGGATTTTTATAGGGATGTTTGGATCTTATTAAAGTGGGGGTAAAAGAAGTACACATATTGGATTTTTGGTCGATATGCCGATGTGTTAAAACTTATTTGGCCACGATAACCGTTGCCGATACGATATTTTATATACGTTCCTTTGTCAGAACATAGCCTCTTATTTAGGCTTATTTGCTACAAAAACTGTGGAGCAGCTGGAGGAGATGGTGACATATATTCAGTAACAGCCATATGATATGTATAGTACTTTAACTTATATTAAATGAAAAGTGTTAAAGGTTATTTATTAGCATTAGTCACCTGCAATGCTGTCTCACTTGTGGAGACTTGTTCTAGGTTCTTGGATGCAGTGTGGGATCCTCTGCACTCTAGTGCATGAAGGACAGCCTTTTTAAGTTCAAAGTAGGGCTGGGCCATATCATATCATTCCCGGTATACCGGTAAAAAAAGCTTGCCCGGGCAAAAAAGTTATATCATGATATGTTAATTTCATGACGTAATACGTCAGGGTGCCCCGCCCCCTTAACAACCGAGCGCTTCAAACAACCAAACCGAGCTGCGCACCCCTCTCCACCAGTCTGCATGCAATACTAGCTAGCTAAAATGCTAAAAACAAACAACACGTCTCAGCTTCTCTCCCCTTGCTTAAACTGCAGGTAGAGAGAGCTCAAATGCCTTTCCCCCCACCCCGCTCTGAGCAGTTGGTGCTATGTGTCTCCCCCACTCTAAACCATCTTTACAAACACGCGCGGCTCCACAGACCAAGAGTCAGGTAATCAGAGACCGATTATCTAAAAAACCTAATGGTACATCCAGACGGAACGGGTTTTCAACTGCAGGAGCGTCCGGTTTACATGCAAAGTCAATGGGGGACGCGCCTCCAGGCGTGTCTAGGGGTCGGGCGTCGCGTCACGTGCATGCTGAGCGTGCTGGAAGTCGTTTTCCGTGCACGTGAACCCGTGGCAGCCTCCAAAGCAGATTTCGCCGTTCAACGCTCTGTCAACCAATCAGGGAGAGTCGGGGAGGAGAGAGGGGAGTCAGCTATGTGACGCGGTAACGAGGGGACGGCTGTTGCGCAACTGTGTGACGTATTGTTTGTAAGACACGGAAATAACCCGCGAAGTCCTGTTCAAGTATGGAGGAGAAATAAAAAGGACCTTGCCTGGCGGAGTGCCAATGAGGAAGTCGGGATATCGGGTAAGTTTTGAATTGTGAACTTTTCACGTTTAGCAAGTTAAGCTCTGCTAGCCCCCCTGCCGCCGCCGCCGCTTCTCGTTCTGGTCTGGACACCACTGAGGTCCAGTGCGTCCACTTGCGTGCGTGACGAGCTTTTTGGCCGTTGAAAAGGCGCTCGGTCTGGATGTACCATAAGTCTGGTCCTCTGGACATGTCCAGAGGACCAGACTTTAGCATGTATCAAGGTGTGCAGAGACAGATCAGTTTAAAAAGAACGAATAATTCCTGCATGAATAGATAACAGACTTTTTCACTTTTTCAATCTAAATAATAGATCATTTTTATTTTTTTATTTTTATACTTGGAGACTGAATACTTTAGTAAAAGTAATTTCAGTAAAATTACCCCTTGTTTTTTTTATTTTAATTTTATATACATAATATTGCAAAGCAACATTTTAAGTTAATTTAGTCAAATACATTTGATTATTATTATTTTTTTGGTTATATCACAAAATTTATCGTTATCGTGATAATGCTCTGAAATATTACAATATAATTTTTAAGCCATATCGCCCACCCCTAGTTCAAAGTTTTTGCCTATCCATTGTGTCCTAAGACGAGTCATGCTAATGGGGCTAACACGACGTCCACTTGTCTGTGGTAAAACTCACCTAAGTGCTATCAGTTCTTAGTATCTCAATGACATCAGAAATAACGGTGTGTATCTCGGGTAACGTTGCGTCGGAAAAATATCTGACTGGGGACGATGTAGCGAGGCTCAACGTAGTCCATAAATCTTCAGAATCCGACATCCTCACCAACGAAAAATAAAACTTCTACACGGCCGACATTTTTAATTTTCCTCTCTGCCATGAGATCAGGTAGGTGCATGTGACGTCATTGCGTTGCGCTGCAGGCATAACAGCGCCTTTTATATCAGTTATTTTAATGGGATGGCCGATGTCCGATATTGAACTTTTAACACTAATATTGGCCAATACCATGCCGATGATGTCTTGCATCCCTAAAAAGAAGTATTTAAAAAATAAAAACAATAACATTTTAGTATTTAGAGATAAGAGATAAGAGATTTATTTATTAACATTGCACCGTAATACAACGTGATTATGTAGCACAGTCGTCCGGAAGAGGGAAGAGTATGCAAGCTGCAGCATTTCCAAACACATTACATGTTCTTCTGCGCGGCCGCGCTCATCCGTCTCCGGATGAAGGTCAAACAGATATGGAAAAAGGAAAAACACAATAGGTATCATTTGTGATATTCAAAAAAAGAATCTATCAAAGATTGCCTTAAGACACTCTATGATAAAGTCCCAAAAACTCTATCAGCAATAAGCACAGCCAGACAAGACATTGTTGCAGATTTGACGACATGCAAGGAGATCAAAGAGTCTGTGAGCAGCACTTCAGATAACACAGTTCAGCAGATGTTAAGCTCGGCGCCTCTGAGCACACTCCCAGGGACCTCTGGGGAGGGAGGGGGAGGGGGTCAGCAGTGTCTCTCAGCTTCACTCCAGGAGAATAGTTCCCAACAGCCTTCTTCTTTTCCAAGGTCGCGCAGAAACTAGATTAGATAGTTCTTTTGTTTATCTTCAATCCAGGCCACAGTGTTCTTTTTGACTGCAGCCTTCCAGAGTCCAGGTGCTGTTCAGGTCCAAAATCGCCGAATCAAATGAGTTTCCGAGGCTACAAACCTCCATCCGTGCCCTGATTAATGCCGGGCGGCTGTAAACGAGTTCCAAAGCGCACCGCAGGTCCACGGTGGTCTACCGCTCCCATTGTGCGGTTCAGCTCGTACAACAGCTGGGTTGAGGAGCTCACAGCCCGGATCAGAGACTCTTGCTGATCAGGAAGTTTGGCCAGTGCGCCGATAGCTGCCGAAATCTTCCTGAACTTCCAGTAACAGACAGCTCCGCTCACGCCAAAAAACAGAGCAGCTGCTACTAATATCCCAATAATCCACAAATCTTCCACGTCTTCGACAGACAAGACGGTCAAACACATGGGTTGCCACTGTCCCCAGGAGTCCATCATGTATCCGACAGCGTGCGTGTCAGAGGGGCAGGCCGCTTCTCCTGGCCCGGTCCGCTTCGTGGAAAAAATCTTATCCATAGATGAAACAGCCCAATTTATTAACTCCATCGCAAATTGGTTCGAGTGAGCGCTGAAGAGTCACGGACGAGACAAAAAGCAAGCAGGGAGGAGGAAAACTTAGGGAGGGAAGGAGCAAAAAGATATGCGACTTGCTTTGTCGAGAGCCGGAAGAGCCCGATTTACTTCACATTATTGAATTATTTAGGCAAAAATGTCATGAAATTCTCTCAACCTTGAAAGATAGTTTGTATTTGTTTACCTAAACTGACTACGGCCAGCCTAAATGTAGGTCAAACGTGATCTAAGCTTCCATGTGGTTTTTGATGGATTCAGTCAAGTGCTTTATTTATATTACTGTATGTACCCACATTTCAGAATTGCAAATTGATTCATCTAGAAAACTACATGAGTAAACCTTTACAAATGGTATCATTTAAGATAATCTTTTGGGGTTTGATTTCTTACTATGGCTGTTGCCGATGCTGATATTGGAAGGAGCAGGTGACTGCCAATAACCAATATTATGGCCAATTTTTTTTAGCGTTGTCTACCCCCAATAATCTAAGAAAACAGTGAGTGGAGCGGGGCTTGTTTTTTTTAGCGCTAGTGGTAAAACGGTACACGTGGGTGTACCGAACCGTTTCGGTATGGCACGTTCAGTTCGGTCCACGTGTGTTCCATTTTGGTCCATTTTTTTCACTCATTAAATTTCATTGAGAGATTATCTGCCGCAGAACTAAAATGCCTAAGCGTGTTTCAGCACGGTTCTATCTTGCAGCACGTAGCATTAGCAGCCTAGCATCTCGTTGGGATCATAGACTTAAACAATTTTAACGAAAACGTATTTGTCTGTGGTTGTGGTCTCCTGTTAAGGAACATTATGGCTTTCTTGTTAAAAGACACGTGAACACATCTAAAGGTGTGTGTCGACGTTTCACGAAGATTGGATCTGCAGCAGCAACACGTCTAACTTGTTAACACACTTGAAACGACATCATCTGAATGTGAACATCTTCTACAAGTAAGAAAAGCAAGTTGTTGCAAAGATTGATAACAGCAGCATTTAAACAATCTTCATCAGGTAATTCAGATTGGTCCAGATCAATAACACAAGCTGTATGAGTTTTTAAAGATCTGGATCTACGTCAGAATGTTTTTGATGCGCCGGCTTTAAAGTTCTTGAGTGTCGCTACGACATCCATCACTTCAGCGCTTCAGCCAAAAAGTTCAGCACTTTATGAAAAAGCTAAAACTGATACTGTCAACAAGCCCTGGAGCAGATTAAAGCCCTGCCCTGATGATGATGATGACCAAGAGATTCAGCCACCTCATAAAAAAACGTTCAAGAAGATGTATTGTTCTTTTATTATTATTATTATTGTTATTATTATCAAATTAACGTTTTTTTCTTTATTTATTTAAAGTTATAATCTTAACTTTTTTTTAAACCTCTTTGTGTTTTCTTTCCAGTCTGAGACAGAGGTAGCAGCAGCTTCATCTTCTTCATCTTCAGGGAAATCCACCAGAGATCACCTCCAGCTAAGAAGTCTGTGATGACTGAACTCTGAAGTTTTCCAGGGACAGGTGGGAGCAGGTCTAAGAAGAAGTTGTGAGTAATGAGGCCAAATACAGCTACAGTACACTGCTGCTACCTGTTAGTGAGCGGATTTCTCGACCACCGGAGATATTCACTGCAACTAGATCTGTGCTTTTGGCAGAAAATGTGGACAAGTTGGTCTTTTTGGACAAAAACTTAAAACTTGATAAGATTGTAAACTGTCTGTTGCTGCTATTGTTCTGGTTCTGACTGTTATTGTATTTATTAAGATTTTTATTATTGTTAGTACAGTATAGTTTATTTATTGTAAAGAGTGCCGTTTATTTAAAATATCATCCAAATGGGTTGCTTTTATTTATTTTTATACAAATGTATGGTTTACTTGACACATTTTCAAAATAAACATTTTATAAGTCATTATTTTGTATTTTTTTGTACTGAAAATTAACCGAATCGAGCCCTCCTTGAACCAAACCGAAATGTGATTTTAGCGTACTGTTACACCGCTATTTAGCGTAGCTGTTAGCAACCATGAAGCTAAGCTAATCAGGTCCACACTATACATAGTCCCACAGTAGGTTTACAAGCGGTGCACTGGTCATAAAAACAGTCTTCCTAATGTGCGTTCACATTTTCTATCCTTTACTATTCACCATAAAGTTATCAAGTGTGTTGCATAAAATAAACAAACACCCTGTTCATTGTTTAAACAGTCAACTCACGTATGATGAAGGTTGAATTACGGTAATATTGATCGAATATTTTAATGTTGTTTTTTTAACAGAAAAGTAAAGATTTCAGACAAAAAATGCATTTCACCGAGGACAACAAAGATAACGTTACTAGCACTGATATTAATTTACCGCTACGTTTGATTTATTGTTCAAGATAACGTTTTACAAGGCAATAGCCTATGCTAGGTTATCTAAATGTTAGCTTGAAAACTTGAGAGG
Source organism: Garcialebias charrua (assembly GCA_038048925.1). Classification (NCBI taxonomy): domain Eukaryota; kingdom Metazoa; phylum Chordata; class Actinopteri; order Cyprinodontiformes; family Rivulidae; genus Garcialebias; species Garcialebias charrua. The sequence continues at coordinate 6,770 of JBBPBX010003487.1, forward strand.
CATGTAGCTAATGACAAGCGGGTTGGAGGATTGAAGAGAATTTATTATTGTTAATTTGTTTTACAGATTATTTAAAATAAACTGACCATGCAAAACGCACACAGTATTGCTCGCTGCTCTAGCTGCCCTGAAAGTGAAACTTAAATGAACAGCCATGACTTGCAAGTACAGCGAACCCCCGACCTACGAACGAGTTAGGGAGTTAAGAACGGTTCGCAGCTCGATTCTGCCGTAGGTAGGGGGTGAAAATTATTTAAAAAAAAAAATTATTCATTCATTCATTCATTCAACCTTTATTTATCATGCTAACGGAGCGCGCGCACACATTTAAGCATGTACAGTAGTGTACTGTAATGTTAAACATTGCTATTCACATTTACAGAATAAATAAAAATATATTTTCTTACTTTGAGATGGTCAAAGCCGACATCTTAGGTTGCCATGCGTTGATTGTTGTCGGGCCGAGCAGCGCGGCGGCCGGCCAGTGAACCACCGCAGCTGCTCCAGACCTGTGTTAGCTAGCTGGCTAGCTTCTGCTAGCCAAGCCATGAGCTGGTGTTGGAGCGGCGGCGCGATCAATCTGCAGCTGCTGCTGCTGCCTGAGACATCCACAAAGTTCACAGAGACGTTTCCAGCTCGTAATTAATCCATATGAAGCCATCCTGGTCACCAGTCTTCGGCCGGCTACCGTGTTAGCTCCCGTGTTAGCTTCTGGAGCTAGCCAGGCCAGAGCCTGGCCGGAGGTGTTCCCGCGGCGGCCTGGCACGATCTGCGATAAATCCGCTGCTGCCTTAGACATCCACAAAGTTCACAGAGACGTTTCCAGCTCGTAATTAATCCATATGAAGCCATCCTGGTCACCAGTCTTCGGGCCGGCTCCCGGCAGCTAGCCTAAAATGGCGTCCGGTGTTCTACATGAATTTGTGACCGGAGACCCCAGTGACTGAACCTAAAATGCCGTCCGGTGTTCTACATTAATTTGTGACCGTGTAAACTGAAGACCTACTTCCTGTTGCCCAAGATTGCTCAAAAATGATCAGAAATGATCTTTTTTATCATAATTATTATTTATAAAGCCTTTAAAACAACCATAGCTGCAACAAAGTGATGTACACATGAAATTAAGAACATTTAAACACAAAAAAAAAAAAAATTTTTTTTTTTTTTTAATACAGTAATTTCATATTTTTATTAAATATGATATGTTCGTAGGTCCCGTTGTTCGTAGGTCGATGGAGTCGTAAGTGGGGGGTTACCTGTACTCTTCATGCACCCTCTGCTGGATACATTGTACATTTATGTCTGGTTTAATGGGATCATTATCACCAATACTGATTAGTTCCCAAAGGCCTAAATCGGCTCTGCCAATATATCGGTTGGTCTCTAGTTTGAAATATAGTCTGATGTAATAGGAATATTAAATATCTGAAAAATGGCTGAAGGTGTTAAGTAAAAATTGACATGCCTGCTGTGGATCAGAAGCAGAATTAACTGTTTTTAGTGCTGCAGGATTTACTGCAACATTCCTCTGACAAGTTCAAATGCCAAAATGTCGTCACAAAAAAAAAAAAACCACTGAGCTACCTCCTGGCTGTGAAAATTAAGCTGTTTTATGTTTATAATGTAAAAGGAGCCAACATAGTTTGCAGTGATCTTTATTATTTTGTAAATTACTAGTTCAATAAAGCACAGATTTCAATATTAATGTTTTGCATATTTGTCAACTTGTGTTTTCATAGAAATGGCGGAGGCTCACCAGGCTGTGGCGTTCCAGTTCACCATAACACCAGAGGGTATTGACCTGCAGCTGTCCTATCAGGCCCTGAACCAGATCTACCGCTCTGGAGTTCGATCCTGGAAGAAACGAGTCAGCCGCCTCAAGGTGAGGAAGGAAAGGGCACCGTGTCCGCATCTGTACATTAAAATAACTCATGCTGTTTATACACCGTCTAACTTTATGTATTTTTGAATGTATCATTTCTTTGTGCGAGCCACAGCAGTGATAGAGGTGAAATGTTTTCAGACTGACTGTACATCCTGTTTTTGTCAACACATTTTACCACCATAACACATTTTAGCTTGGTATTTGTAAAATTAATAACATTGTAGCCATTTTAGTGTTGGTGTATAGCCTGGCCCTCGCCTTCCTGCACGGCTCCGCTCAATTCTCATTTCCCTTCACTGCACAGTCTGGGACTTCTCCCATAGACAACGATTTCTCCGGCCGATTTTTGACCGGACCAATCAGAGAACAGAAGGGGCGGAGTTTTTGGCCCCTAACCCACGCCCCCACCTGTCCCAGCGCGCAGCCAGCGAGCATTCGCATGTTCTCATTCAAAGCGATGCAAAGCGATGCAGGACTGTTTTATATGTGACACAAATGTATTAAATTCCCCTTCTTAATCCCTTATCTGGAGTTTTCTTTTGTTTTTTTGGCCAAAAGTCAAGTGATCGCTCCCTCCTCCCTCCTCCTCTCCCTCCGCTGATGAGGAAATGCCTCAGGTTGTCACGAGAGAATTAAACTCGGGTTTTACGTTGCTGCCCGAGTCCCATCAGATTTTCTGGTCTTCTGGTGTGCTGGACCAGCGATCCATGGTTTTATTTTATTTTTTTAGAACGTTTTATTAACATATAAACACAGAATATGCAGCGGCAGGCTGCAGCGAGAGAAAATGCTGCAGGAGGCGGAGCAGATGTCAAGTTCAACAGACCACGGGGGAGCAGCCATATATGGCTCTGAGGGGAGGGAGCAGAATGCTTTTCCCTGTTCAAAATTTTTCTAAGATCCAATGGTTTTGTTCCTCAGCAGAGGCCACGCCTCCAGCAAGAATCGGTTCTCTATGGAGAAAGTCCAGACCCTAGTACGAAGCAAAGTGAAGGACAAGGGTCTGGTTTTAACCAGGCTAGTTGGTGTAGTGTTTGCTTGCAAAATCTTTTCATCAAACTTAAACTTGTAAAAAGTTTCATTCAAAACAATCCATTGGTTCATGAGATATTTTGCTAACACAGCACACAGGCAGGTGACAACTTTTGCGTGAGGCCAGTTTTCACTCATCTTTTTCTTTTGTTGTATTACAGTGGCTGTAGCTTCAGCTACTCACAAAGACTGAATCTGAGAAATGGTTCCGTTTCTTAAGGTTGAAGAACTGTGACTATGGCTACGTTCACATTAGAGCCCAACCGGTATAGACATTTTGACTATCACCAATACGATATTGGGCTGGGAAGGCACCCGCTAATAACCGATATAATGACTGAATTTTTTTAAAACTTTGTCCACCCCTAAGAATCTAAGAAAACAGTGAGTGGAGCGAGGTTTGTTTATTTAGTGCAGCTGCTAGCAACCATGACCATCAATCAGATCCATGCTATACATACTGTAGTCCCATACTCAGGGCTTGATTTGTAAACTGATCGTTGCCAGCATGTAAATAGCATGTGGGGGATCTGGGAGTTCTTTCCCAGAAGATTTTGAATAAAGGAGATGTGATTGCTTGCATTTTGGTGTATTTTTACAGGTTGTTAAACATCTACATTTACGGTACATTTGTAAACACTCTGCTTCTGTCAAGCATCCTCTCCCCCATTACTTTACGGAGTCGGGCTCGGAACCAAGCCCGACATTGTCCCTGCTCGTTGTTGTCTGACTCCACATGTGAAGCCTCCAGGCAGCTGCCTGCGACCGCCTTTGAGCTCCTCCTGCCTGCGTATGACTGCCTGGTTAGCTCGGCACTCACCCCCACCACTCTTTTTTTAGGAGTGTAGACTTTTTTAAGGGTAGAGGTGGAAATGGTTCACTTGAAGGGGCAGATGATCGTATGTGATATTAAGAAGTCGTGTTGTCTGTTGTGTTTAGAATTAGTGTTTATTAGGTTTACAAGTTGTGCACTGGTCATAAAAACAGTCTTAAAACATAACCCCGGCTTTACACTGCACGCGGCTCCGCCCCGCTCCGGTCCGCAGGTCGCAGCTGAACGAGTCCAATTCCCACTGCCTCCGCTCCGCTCAGGTCCGCCTGGATGCGCCGCTCCGAGACACGTGCGAGATCGCGCGATAAATCAAGTGATAAATAAGTAAGTCAGAACAAAACAATTCATTCGGTGGAAAGAAGGAGAACAACTGTAGAGAGACTGCTGCCTTGATCTTCTCTCGTAAATGAGCTACATGGTTTGAGCAACAGGAAGTGATGTTTACATTTCAGAATAAAATACTTTTTTATTTATTTATTTTTGTATTGCGTTATTAGGTGTAGTCATAGTCATAAATATAATAGTTTAGTCATAGAATAGTCATAATTGATAGTTTGACAGCATTTTTGTACAAATAAATCCGTATAGAGCTAGGATTAGTCCGCCCGTGGTGATTTTATTTTGTAAATACGGAAGTTGTGCTCGTTCCTTTTCCTGTTGGTGCGACGTAATCTTCAAAAGTTGACTCCGGCACAGCTCCGTCATCCGGCAGAAATAGAAAAATTTCTAATTTTGACGGACTGCCGTCCGCTCTCCGCAGCTCGCCGCCGCCGTGCGGAGCCAGTGTAAATTCTGTCATTGATTATAATGGGTGCGTATTTGCTGCGGAGGTCGGACCGGAGCGGGGCGGAGCCGTAACGCATGTGGTGTAATTCCGGGGTAAGACTCCCTGGTGTCTTCACACTGGTCATAAAAACAGTGCATCATTTTTAAAAAAAATCTTTGCAGAGAAGTATAGTTTTCAGACAACCATAACATTACTAACACTGATGCGTATATATATATTTTACCGCTACATTAGATTTATTGTTCTGAATAAAGTTGTACAAGGCTATATCCTATGCTAGGTTATCTAAACGTTAGTTTGCTAACTTGAGAGGCACACATTCAGGGGCTGGGTCCTCATGAGGACCCAGCCTAGCTGGGCCGAGTAGGCCACGCACTCACAAGACCGGGTGGGCTGAGCGAAACTGCTGAAATGGGACGGTCTAGCCTTCAGGTTTGCCGGACTTGAAGTGGGTGGGGCGTTCTTTTGAAGTGGGTGGGAAGTGTGTGCGCGCTTGGTGTGAGAGAAGGGACGCCGCTAAAAAATATTTGTTAGCTGAATATATATATATATATTAGTGTTTCTGAGTTTACTGTTGGAAAATAACCGATTACAAATCAGCTTATTTAACACGTGCGTAGCAAGGATTTTCTGTGGGGCGATCTGTTAAAACACAGAATGGACCTACAAAACTCAAGTTGCCCAGTAGGTCACTGCACTAAGCATTGGGTTCGCACACAGATTCTTTTCTCAAAAGCTGGTTCGAATCTCACTCGGTACGGTTAAAACTTATTTTACGTTTGTCTTTTATTGGATAAAAATATGAGGACTGAGATTTTAAAAAAGGAGTTTGTGAAACTCCTTTTTTTTTATCCAATAAAAGACAAACGTAAAATAAGTTTTAACCGTACCGAGTGAGATTCGAACCAGCTTTTGAGAAAAGTATCTGCGCGCCAACCCAATGCTTAATGCAGTGACCTACTGGGCAGCTTGCTTTTTGTAGGTCCACTCTGAGTTTTAACAGATCGCCCCTCAGAAAATCCTTGCTACGCACGTGTAAAATAAGCTGATTTGTAATCAGTTATTAACAAACATTAAACTCAGAAACACTAATATATATTCAGCTAACAAATATTTTTTTAGTCGTTTCTGTAGTTAAATTTTAATGAGTTAGAACGAGCTGATGACTCAACAACACGCAGCAGTCCCGCCCCTGCACGCAGAAAGTCCCCCCCCCCCCGAAATCTCTGCTGGCGCTATGAATTCTGGGATAGCCTCCGTCTTGAAGGATTCACGGATGCATCCTTGGATTTCGGCAGGAAGTAGGCCGCATTCCTCGGCCGCATGAGGAGGAGTCTTCGAATTGGGACAGTCCTCCGCGCGGGGCAATGACGTATGCGGCCGACAAATGCGCACTCATGAGGACGCAGCCCCTGAATTGAGACACAGCCATAGTTACCGGTAATTAGAACATGGAGGATTGAAGAGAATTTATTATTGTTGATTTGTTATACAGATCAGTTAAAATAAACTTACCGTGCTCTGTTAAGCAAAAATACTCTGCACAGTATTGCTCCCTGCTTTGTCTGTGCTGAATGTGAAAGTGAAACTTGAGTTAACAGTCATGACTTGAAAGTAGTCTTCATGTGCCCTCTGCTGGATACATTGTACAATTACAGCTGGTTCCAGCATTTTAGGGGTGAAAATTAATAGTACCTATTGGATAACGGGACCTTTATTGCCGATACAGTTGGTCTTCAAACGTCTATGGGCCTAAATTATCGCTCCTACCGACATATCGGTCAGGCTCTATTGTAAACGGTCCACATTGGAGTCTGATGGAGGTCGCATTTCTTTGACAATGTGAACGACCACGCAAAATAAATCAGATCAGAGCAAAAATATCAAAACTGACCATTATGACCTGCAGTGTGAACGTAATGTATGTAAAACTGTAAATTTCCACAGATTTTGTACGAAATAAAATGTTTGAAACATTCTAGCAAAATTGTAAATATTACACTCATAACGATTACCCTTTTCACCTAAAAACCAAACACTCGCTGGCTAAAATGTTTTCTTTTTTCTTCTTGTTGCAGAACAGGGTTATTAAGGGCGTGTACCCTGTCAGCCCATCCTCCTGGCTCTTTGTTGCCATAGGAATCCTGGCCACCATGTACATGCAGTCGGACCCCAGCATGGGGCTCATTGCCAAGATACAGCAGCATCTTCCACTCAGGTACACCGTCAGGGTTGTTGTATTTTATGGTTTTACCAGCTTTACAACCCATTTTGCATAATGTTGGAGGAAAAAGTCTTTCTGCATGAGTTTGTTGGTCAACAGGCAAATATGGTGCCTTATTGCTTTTTTGAAGTTTAAATTCTAAGAACAGACTTTAATGGGGTAACTTACGACTTAAAAGTCCAGTCACAGTACAGTATATTTGGTTTTCTGACAGTAAAACACTCACATTTTTATGGGGACTGCTTTGAAAGGCAGCCACTTTATTATCCACCTGAAGAGTCTTCTCTTCCTTCAAGGCCTGAACTGCAATCTATACCCTCACAAATGTTTTGTCAAAGCGACCGGCTCAGCATCGTGATGTGTGCTGTTACTTTTATTTGCATTTCAAGTTACCATGGCAACATAATTTACAAAGAAACCTTTTTCACATTGAAACAGCTTCTAACTACCACAGCTCATGGACAGCTTGTTGGATTATTTTTTTCAACTCACAGAAAGTAATCATCACATGTATCTCTAGAACCGATTAACATTTGGAGCCATTTGTTTCAAGATGGCTGCCACGGCTATCTCAGAAAACACTAAATTGACTATACTGTAACTCAGTCATTCTTTGAGATATTGAGCTGAAATTTAGTGTGGTCATAGCTGAGAGTTGTTATACATTCCTCAAATCAAGAATCTAAGATGGCTGCCGTAGCTAAATAGGACAAAATACTATAACTCAGCAATTTTAAAAGATATTGAGCTGAAATTTGGTGTGGTGGTAGCTGCCAGCGACGCAGAGCACATTCTGAATTCAAATCTAAAAAAATGTGAGATGGCTGCAAAAGCTTACAAGAAAAAAATGACTTAACTCATTGATTTTTTTTTTTTGCCATGGGCTGAATTTAGTGCAGCTGACATCAAACCCCAACACAAAGTACTGTCAGATCAAAAAATTAAAATTGACAGTCACCATCAAAGTTTTTCCATGAACTTTCTAGTTTTATTTTTTTGTTTCCTTAGTTTAACATCATTTTGTTTTTTGTTAAGCTTTAACATTAAGTATTGGTATTTATTAGGGACCAGAGAATGATGTGCAAACAGTGACAGCTCCACCACAAAAGTCCTCAAGAAAGGAAGGAGTGAAGTCTTTCAGTGTGACACCAACACAAGTTGTTGGCAGGTGAAGCTGATGAGTCAATGTAGAGCCATGGGAGTGGAGGTGTGGTGCTGGTATTTGAACTTTCCCCTACTTCCTCACCTGTTCATTCAGTGACTCTGCTGGTTTGGATGCTAACAACACACAGCTGACACGCGCACACACACACACACATTCTCATAATCATTCACACCATAATTTTATATCAATCCTGTTACAACAGGACTATTTTTGAACTATTCAGCATTTTTATACCTTCAGCCTCAGTGCTTCTTCATGAAGCACTGAGGCTTTCCATTAAATGGCTCGACTCATGATGCGCCACGGTGCTTCATTTGCTCTACCGCACCATCAAGTGTGCTATAAATGTAAAACTGGCAGATGGATTCAAATAACATAACTGGTTTGTGAAGTTTTAAGTTGAATAAAAGAAAAAAATAAATTATGTTTGTGAGGACCTCAAATAAAGTCTAAATTTGATCTACAAATGATCTTAATCCAGGCCAGCGGTCACTCTTTCAGAGATGAAGATGTTCACATCCTTGATAGAGAGGAACAATGGTTTGAGAGAGGAGTAAAGGAGGCCATCTTTGTGAAAAGAAACCATCCATCATTAAACAGAGGTGGAGGCCTCCGGGTTCAACTGTCCCCCTCTTACAATGCTGTTATTGCTAGTATCACTCAGCCCTCTGTGAATAGCAAACAACCATCAGGGTGCTAACGATCCATCGTTAGGCTGATGGTCCTCCTTGATCATGTGAGCAGCTGGTTTTGGCTGTCATCAGCCAACTGGTTGATCCACTGTGAGAGGGTGCTATTTATAAGACTGAGCTGAACACAGCAGCTCAGACTGAGGAAGTCTTTCGGACGAAAGACGAAACGTTTCTACAATTTTTTTTTTGCTTTGTTTTGTTTTGTTTTGTTTTTTGAATGTCCAGAGGACCAGACTTAGCTTTTTTAGATTTTTCTACCTGGATTATTGAGCATGCATCAGGGTATTTAGTAAAGTTAATGATAAGCTAGTCTAAAGAGATGTGTTTTCAGGGCAGTCTTGAACAGAGAAAGGGAGGTGGTGTTTCTAACTTGAGTTAATGTAGATTCTGAAACTGGCCCTTAGTTTGAAACAGGTTTTAATTTTAATCCCCTTTTGTAAGTGAGTTTGACACCCCTGCAGTCTAAATTGTCCCTAGATGTGAGTGGAGAGTGATTAGTTTTTTTTGTCTCATTTGTCTTTGCCGCATTTTCTTCCGTACACGTCGCTCCACCCTTTAAGTCGCATCAGTCCAAAAATGTCCAATAAAGTGGAAGAATCCATAAATATGATGCTTCGGCCTGTAAGTTGCAGGGCATGCAAATTATACAAAAAGATGTGACTTATTGAGCAAAAAATATGGTGTGTGTCCCTGTGATGGACCTGTCCAAGATGCTTGTGTCTCTGTTACAAATCTTGGAATAAAAATGGACTCTCATCTTACATTTGAAAATCACATTAAGTATCTGTTTAAAACCTGCTTCTTCCATCTTCGAAACATCTCCAGACTTCGCCCATCTCTGACTTTTTCCGATGCTGAGAAACTCGTCCATGCCTTTGTCTCCTCCAGGCTCGACTACTGCAACTCCCTGTTTATTGGAATCCCTGGCAAAAACCTTCAGAAACTTCAATATATTCAAAACAGTGCAGCAAGGATTTTATTGAGAGCTCGTAAATTTGAACATATTACACCCATTCTCCATAACCTCCATTGGCTTCCTGTCACCTACAGAATTCAATACAAAACTGCTCTCATTACACATCAATGCTTACATGGAACTTCACCTGACTATCTAAAGGACATTCTTGCACCATATTCATCCACCCGGTCTCTACGATCACAGAACAGTAATCTACTTCACATTCCACGAACCAAATTAAGGACCATGGGAGACAGGGCATTCTGTGTGGCTGCCCCCCGCCTATGGAACTCCCTCCCTGACTGCCTGAGAGCTCCACAGTCACTGGTTGACTTTAAAAGCGGTTTAAAGACTTTTCTTTTTAAGCAAGCCTATTCTGCCTCCGCATGATTTTATCTTTGATCTTGGTTGATAGTATTATTGATTTTACTTGATTTTATCACTTGTTTTATTTATTTATTTATTTTTTTAAGCAGGCCTATTCTGCCTCCACATGATTCTGTCTTTAATCTTAGTTGATACCATTATTGATTTTATTTGATTTTATCACTTGTTTTATTGTTGTAGCACTTTGAGATTTTTATTAATGAAAAGTGCGGTATAAATTGAATTTATTATTATTATTATTGTGTCCAACAATCTTTAAATCATATCAGCTATCCTTAGATGGTTGTGCTCTATGCTTTTACTGGATCATTCAAGGACTTTTGTCTTTTCCTCTTTAGTGTTTTTTTTTTTTTTCATTTAACTTTATTAATCCAGACAATTCTTGTGAATTTATTACTTTAAAACATCAAATTAATGTACCGGTACCTTTATTTAAGACAATTAAATAAAAAACAATATAGAAGGTGTTGAACACTTTTGCAGACAGTTTAATTTATCTCAACCTGATTCTAAAAATGTTTCTAGTTGAGCCAGCAGGTGGTGCTGTTGTATTTCCACACTTTTTACTTTACTGTAACTTTTGACTCTTCTTTAAAAAAAAACAACTATAATTTAGGCATTATTTGCTTTAAATGTTTAACTGTTTTAATTCCCTGTGTGATAAACGCTTCCTGTGTTTGTGTTTAGGCTCCACGTTTCCCTCAGCGCTCAGGGTCAAACCATGGTGTCGGCTCTCGTCTTCAGCACGCTGCTGTGGCTCTCCCTCATCCTCGCCCTCAGGTTCTGCCTGAAGCTGCTGCTCTCCTACCACCAATGGATCTTTGAAGTGCACGGCAGAGTTTCCAACACCACCAAAGTTTGGGGGGTAAGACGTGTCACAGCGCCCTCCTGTGGCTGTTGTGCAGATGCTGATTTGGATCGTTGGCTTTGTCTTTGTTTGGTTGTGTTGATCAGTGGTTGTGATTTTGTATTAAATCAAAAAATGTGCAGGAACATATTGATTGAAACTCTGCCTTCAAGATTGAAAAACAAATTACAATAAAGTAATATCTCCACCTGTTTCCCTCAGACTCTTCTGGGGTTATTTTCAAGGAGTAAGCCTTTGCTGTACAGCTATCAGACGTCTCTTCCTCACCTTCCTGTTCCTGCCATCAGAGACACTCTCAGCAGGGTAATTCACCTTCACTATGAGTAAACTGTTTACAGCATCCTGCCTTCAAACCCACAATGAAACTTGTCCAGCACAGAAACAGACGCAGGTCGTCTTCTGCCGTTTTCCTTTTTTCACTCCCTCTTCGTCTCTCAGTACTTGGAGTCAGTGCGCCCCCTGCTGACGGATCCAGAGTTCAAACGGATGACGGATCTAGCCAACGAGTTCGAGTTAACCCTGGGGAATCGGCTTCAGCGTTACCTGAAACTTAAAGCTCTGTGGGCCACCAACTATGTAAGTGTAAACATTGACAGGCAAAACAATTAAATCCCTTCAAGGTTCAAGGAGACGACGTCATTTGCATCACATGTACATGAGGTGGAACCAAAATGTGTAAACTTGTTAATGGACAAGTAGAGAGAGCGCTGCAGGATGGTCTTCAGTAAAATTACAAATACTGTACTTTCCAAATGTGTCATATACCACCCAGGTACATGTTTTATGTTGTTACTGCACCTTTATTTGAATTTTCACACTTTATATGTAAAAACACTCCTACATTTCATCGTTATTTGGAAATGTATTTCAGTTACTGTATTCAAAAATGTCAGTACAGTAGTTATCAAAATCATTTTTAGTTTAACACTGTTCAGTCAGGTCACCTGGACGGTTTCATTTTTGATGAGATGTTTCGTCCTTCATCCAAAGGACTTCTTCAGTCTGAGTATCCACAGACAAACTGGAGTCCCCACAAATAACAAACTCCCATATTGGAAAAAAAAAACAGTTTGCTGGTAATAAGATGGTTTCTGGGGCGCGCCCTCTTCCCCGTCAACTCCTCTGATACTCCTTGGATTATTGAGCATGAACTGTTGGTGCTCTGAACCATTTTGGTATGACTGCATCAATCAACTTTACTAATTGGCATTTATAATGTACGTGAATGTTTCTGTTCCGTACCCTAAGATGTCTTCGGTTCTGACTTGGCGTTGTAAACTAAACTAAATTAAATTGAATATATATTTACACGTTTCAAATAATATACACTCAACCATTCTTTGGTTGCCCCTAGGAAGAGGGAGAAGTTCCCCCCTCCCTGGGGGCACAACAGGAAAGGGGGAAACTCTTTCCCCAATGTGACCTGTTCAGTAATTTCCTTGGTCGGATTTTTTTTTTTTTTTACCTTTTATTTATACAGGTAGTGTCATTGAGTCATGAGGACCCACCCCCCAAGAGAGGCGTGTATTGGGCAACTCTGTGAGCGCTCGGGTGTGACGAGGCTAAAGGCTGGTTTATACTTCTTGTCTTACGTCTTTTACCCCCCGTTGAGTGAAAAAAGTTGCGCAACTTCCGTCTGCACTCCCGCTGCGATCCCCCGGTGACAGCCGTCTTGTACATGGCCCCCAGTCAGAACTCAGAGACATGGACGATGCGGCTCGCAGCGTGTGATTGGTTCAAAGTTTGTGGGCGTTTTTTGTTTGGATGTCCATATATGGTGTATGACACCGCTACACGCTACTCTTTTAGAAGCCGGTTTTTGTTTTTGCTTTGACAGACATGGATAGTTTTGAAGAGAAACTCGCCGAGGCGGTCCGGAGCGGGGATCCTGGCGGGACCAATCCAGTTCCTCCGTTATACCTGTCTTTGCAGTGGCTGGACACATACATTAAACACCGGGGGACGACTACAAACATTACAACAGCCGACATAAGAAAAAATGGACCTTGAAATAGCAACACGCCTCGGTGGCTCACTGGAAACGCGTAGGGTTTCCACTCCAAAGCTTTTCTCGACTCGGGTTCGAATCTCACCTGGTTGAAGTTATTTTACGTTTGTCTTTTATTGGATAAAAAAAGAAGGTAATATGCCTGTGGTTAACAGAAACTCCTTTTTTTAAATCCCATAAAAGACAAACGTAAAATAAGTTCTACCAGGTGAGATTCGAACCCGAGTCGAGAAAAGCTTTTGAGCGGAAACCCTACGTGTTTCCAGTGATCCACCGAGGCGTGTTGCTATGTTAAAGGAGACCAAATATTTGTTTTATAAATTTTTATGGTATGTCTGTGGACTATCCAGACAATGTCGTTCATTCAATTTAATGCACAAAATAATTATTAGAAAATAAAATACTGTATCCCCTTTCTAGTTGTGCCTTTTCTAACTTCCGTTCTGAACAGGCTGTTTATGATAAGGCCACGCCCTTCAAAAATCTGTTGACATTAACTCCGCCCTCCAAAGGGGACCCTGAGTCAGACCCAGAGGCAGACGCCATTTTGTCCTGCAGCATTTGAAAACGAGACATTTATATCACTGAAAAATAAATATACTTTGAATAAATATACCACTGGGTGCATTTTTTTGGCCGTAGGACTGTTTTTTTAAGAAGTACATAACCAAAGTTGAGTAAAAAAAGCATTTAAATGAATTTTGGATCTGTGGTCCCCTTTAAGGTCCACTTTTTCTTTAAACAATCCGCCCCTCATAAAATCCTGGCTACGCCCATGATAACGGACTCACAAATCGAGGTAATGGAGCCTATCATTATATTAAATCCGTTTGTCCTGATAAAACATGCAGTGGGAGTGCGCGTGACGTATGCAGTGGGAGGGAAGAGGGAGGGATTATCCCCACATCTTTTAGAAGTATAAACACTCAATGCGGTCGGTGACACACACGCAATTACGTCATCGCTGGGTTCACTCAACGGGGGGTAAAAGACGTGAGACAAGAAGTATAAACCAGGCTTAAATGTTTTGGTTGCATGAAGCTCATTTGCTCATCACAAACAAATCCCCAAACTAACCACAGCGTTGTATAAGCTGCGCTGTTCAAAGCGTGTGAAAAAAGTAGCGGCCTATAGTCTGGTAATTACGATAAAGGTATATATTTTTCATACCCCCTCATTTTCTGTGCACATGCTCGCCAAACAAAACACACCTCGTCTTACAACAACTTTACTCGGCACATGTGACAGTTTGGGTCAACATGCAATAATTTAAAACCATTTATCGTTTTTACTCTGGCGACCCTACTTATCATGGAAACTACAGCAAATCTATGTAAAACGGCTACCCCCCACACACACACACACACACACGCACACACCCACACACACACACCAAAAACAGCAATAAAAAACGGCATATCAGAGTTCAAGAATCTGACCAAAGCAGATATTCGTCTGTCAAGTATGGGAACATACACAGATGACAAATGTGACAAATTATTATTATTATTATTATTTGTCGAGTTGCTTCTGAAATGTTACACGTTTTGTTTGGGTTCTAGGTGAGCGACTGGTGGGAGGAGTATATTTACCTGAGAAGCCGAGGTCCAATAATGGTCAACAGCAATTATTATGGCATGGTAAGAAGCTGCTTTATCACAGCTTATCTCTCAACAATCCTGTCCACATTACATGTTCTCTCTTTACAATTTGACACTTTGGGAGATAATCATGGCCTAAAATTCATCCATCCATTTCCATTGTCTTCCGCTTATCCGGGGTCGGGTCGCGGGTGTAGCAGCTTAAGTAGGGAGGCCCAGACTTCCCTCTCCCCAGCAACTTGGGCCAGCTCCTTCGGGGGAATCCCAAGGCGTTCCCAGGCCAGCCAAGAAACATAGTCCCTCCAGCGTGTCCTGGGTCTTCCTCTGGGTCTCCTCCCGGTGGGACATGCCCGGAACACCTCACCAGGGAGGCGTCCAGGAGGCATCCTAACCAGATGCCCGAGCCACCTCAACTGGCTCCTCTCGATGTGGAGAAGCAGCGGCTCTACTCCGAGTCCCTCCCGGATGACTGAGCTTCTCACCCTATCTCTAAGGGAGAGTCCAGACACCCTGCGGAGAAAACTCATTTCAGCCGCTTGTATCCGAGATCTTGTTCTTTCGGTCACAACCCAAAGCTCATGACCATAGATGAGGGTGGGAACGTAGATCGATCGGTAAATTGAGAGCTTTGCCTTTTGACTCAGCTCTCTCTTCACCACGACAGACCGGTACAGCGCCCGCTTCACTGCGGACGCTGCACCTATCCGCCTATCGATCTCACGCTCCAGTTTTCCCTCATTCATGAACAAGACCCCAAGATACTTAAACTACTCCACTTGGGGCAGAACCTCCTCCCCGACCCGGAGAGGGCACTCTACACTTTTCCGGCTCAAGACCATGACCTCGGATTTGGAGGAACTGATCCTCTTCCCGGCCACGTCACACTCTGCTGGGAACAGCTCCAGCGAAAGCTGTACATCACGACCTGATGAAGCCAATAGGACCATATCATCTGCAAAAAACAGAGAAGCGATCCTAAAGCCACCGAAACGGATCCCCTCAAAATTCTGCTTCCAGCTTATTTCAGCCAACATCTTTCCTTTTTTTGTTGGTTTGAGTTGTTTTTCGTCTAAATTTTTACTTTTATTCTCAACCTGATTTTATATTCCTTGTAGGATTTCCTGTTTGTGACACCAACCACAGTTCAGGCTGCAAGGGCAGGCAACACTATCACTGCCCTGCTGCTGTACCGACGCAAAGTCAACCGAGAGGAGCTGACGCCGGTAAGAGGTTTTTATTTTCTGCAGAGCAGTGTTGTGTTGGGTTACACCTTCAAAACTAACAGGTTGACGATCTATTGTGTCTTTGAGGGTGTGAGGCCCAACAAGTCTTTCCTATTGTGTAAACCTTGCTAAAGAAACCGACAAACACGTTAACTGTCAGATGTTTGTGTGTCTGCTTGTGTTAGAGTCGTGTTCCAGGTACCTTCATTCCTCTGTGTGCAGCTCAGTGTGAGAGGATGTTCAACACGACACGCACACCAGGAGCAGAGACCGGTAACACAAACACCAGTAACACAAACTCCATTCCTGCTGCTGTTTACTGTAAACAGGGCACACATTGAGCTTTCCCTTCTACCGCTAGAACCAAATTAACCCTGAACCAGAGAATATGTTTACATTATAGAAGCAGATTTAACTGAGACATTTTTCAAGTTAATTTACATTCAGTGAAAACTGGACTAACAGTTTACCTTCCCCTCTTGGTACAACTTTATGAATAAACTAAGACAAAATGTGTGTGGAAAACAGTCCTCCTTTTGAAAGAGTGTTATAAAATCATCATTCAGTACAGAGAAATATCTTCTTTTGAACTTTGATGCAGCAGATGTCCCAGCAAGTTTATTATAAGGTCAGACTGCAAAACAAATCAAAGCTCTGCAGTCATGGTTCAAAGGCTAGGCAGTGACACAATTGCCGTTTGCAATTTTTATTTCTGTTCTGGTCATGCGCGAGGAAGACTCTTTCACTTGAACCCAATACTCAAGTGGTAAACAAACAAACTACCATTGAATCCAAGCCAGCCTATACTTTCGTTAAGATGGCGCCTGTGTACATGGCTTGCAATCCACCTCTGCTGACGGTGTTCGGATTATTTGTGTGTTGTTAGTTTTTCATCTGGGACATAAACGCGCTACTGGTGTATGATCGGCAGCAGCTCCTGGATCTTCGTTTTTCTGCCGCTGATGTTGCTTATTTGGATCAATATGAGCGTACCGCTGGACCCCCACCCCCATCTTCCCCCGCTGCTTGCGAATGGGCCTGTTTACCTCTGCTGCACCCACCACCTGCCTGCCCGAAGATATCGCTCCAGACACCAGGGAAAACGAGCTGGCTGGCTGGTGAAGCACAAAGTCCTGCGTGCTGCATCTTCCTCTCCAGTTGATGGTCATGATTTCCATCATCAGCTTCCCGCGTGCTCGGACCAGGTAAACAACGGGAGTTGTCGGCCGGTGCGGCTCACTGCTCGACCCGGAGGAGTTGTTACTGAAAATCTGCGGCCGCTGGCGCACCCTCACTCCACCGCTTCTCGAACCACCTCGGATAATATCAGGATGTGTAAGGTCAACGCAAGATCTGTCGCCAACAAAACTTTCATCTTCTGGGATTGCTTCCAAGAGTACAATTTGGACTTTTTCTTTATCACAGAATCTTGGATGTCGCTGGGTGAGTCCAGTGCCTTGACAGAATTATTACCACCGAACTATCTGTATTTTAACGACCCGCGACCATCAGGCGTGGTGGATTATTAACAATATTCAAATCAACTTTTGACTGTAAACAACTGCCCATCCTGGTTTCCTGCTCCAGTTTTGAGCGGACTGTCTTTGAACTCGGCCATTCACCTGCGACTTTATGCTCACTCGTCTACCGCCCACCTCGATCTAAGGATTTCATCAATGAATTTTCTGATTTCTTGGCTGAAATCACACCAAAATATGATTGTGCAGTCATTATTGGGGATTTTAATTTGCATGTGTGCTGTCATGAGAAGCCCTTGGTTAAGAACTTTTTAGATTTATTGGACTCATTTAATCTAAATCGGCATGTAAACGGTCCAACCCAAGAGCACGGACATACATTGGACCTTGTTTTAACTTGTGATGTGATTGTTACTAATCTTGAAAGTTTTTAGACCACATGCCAGTCCGGTTTGAGTTCACCCTCCCCCATCTAATTCCTAAGCCGTGCATTCCTGCACGTCACAGCCAGGCCATTAACCATTTCACTGCTGCATGTTTCACAGATGTTTACAACTCTGAAATGATAATTCAGCCCCCGGTGTTTCTCTCCACCACTGAGGAGCTGACATCCCAGTTCAACTCTGTCTGCTTAAAGGCTCTGGATCATGTCGCTCTTGTTAAAACTAGAAATTTGAAATTCAGAGCAGAACAGAACCTTGGCTGAATGGCATCACCAAGGCCGTTAGGCAGCAGTGCAGGAGGGCGGAGCGCAAATGGAGAAAAGATAGGCTGCAGGTCTCTTTTCAAATACTAAAATAAAGTTGGCGTCGTTATCAGAAAGCAGTAAAAACTGCTAAATCTCAATAAGTTTCTGATATCATTGCCTCAAACTCTCACAATCCACGAGTTCTGTTCTCCACCCTAAACTCTGTTCTCCACCTCACTGAACCATCACCTCTGGAAGCCTCGACTGAGCTGTGCGAGAACTTCCGACATTTCTTTTTAGAAAAAATTGCCTCCACCCGGGCTCTCATTTGTCCTCCAACTCATGATCCATCCATCTCACCTCAATCTGTTGCTGTATTTGACCATTTTGAACCAATCTCTCTGTCTTCTCTAGAGCAGGTCATGTGCAACCTGAAACCATCTGCTTCCCCCTTTGATGTGGTCCCCCCTCGGTTACTAAAGGATGTTTTTCCTACTATAGGTCCCTCCATTCTTGCTATTGTGAATAGCAGTTTATCCACTGGTGTGGTGCCAAAAAACATTAAAACATGCTGCTGTTCAACCTCTCCTAAAAAAAACCAAACCTTGACCCCTCGGTCGTATCTAACTTCAGGCCTGTCTCCAGACTCCCATTTGTTTCTAAACTTCTAGAGAAAATAATTGAGTCCCAGTTGAAGTGCTTCCTGGAGGATCACGCTGTCCTTGAGTTATTCCAATCTGGCTTAAACCTCTCCACATCACTGAAACTGCCCTACTGAAGGGTTTTAATGACATCTTCTTTTCCACCGATACTGGTGATTCTGTGCTGCTTGTCCTATTGGACCTTACATCCGCTTTTGACACCATCAACCATGAGATCATCATTGCTAGGTTGGATCAGTGGGTGGGCATCACAGGGTCTGCTCTGTTGGTTTGGATCCTACCTCGCTGACAGATCCTTTTGTCTTTCCATCAAATATTTTAATTCTGCAGCGGCAACGTTTAAATGGGGTGTTCCACAGGGGTGCATTTTGAGTCCTCTCCTATTCTCGTCTTTATACCTGCTGCCACTTGGTGCTATTTTCCAGAAACACAACATACCTTTTCACTTCTACGCCGATGACTGTCAAATTTACTTCCCTCTAAGACAAAATGGTACATGCTCTATTCAGCCTCTGCTCGACTGCTTGGCTGACATCAGGGACTGGATGGCTTGAAATTTCTAAAGTTTCAATGAAAAGAAGTCTGAAGCCATGTTGTTCCCTCTCATATTTTCCGGCCTATAAGTCAGTTTTTTTTAAACCAATTTTCATGTCCTGCGACTTATGGGGCGAAGTGACATATTTAGGGATTTTTTCCAATTTTTTCAGACAATTTTTTGGCTGAGATATGACAGTTTCCATTCATTCTGACGAAAAAAATGGAGCAGTACCACTTTTGGCCGTTATGGCCGCAATACATACCTGCAAACTAGTCACCTTTTGGCGAAATTCGCAGTTTTCAAAGCAAAATATATCATTTACGTGATTCGTGTAGATCCGATGAGTTTTTGTTTTCGGGGTGGGGGGGGGTCAGACCCGTGACAGTTAAATGCATCATTTCCCACTGACTGGATTTCAAGACACAGTAAAGTCAAAGTCAACTTTATTGTCAGAACTGCAATATGTACAGGACACACACAGGACCGAAATTGCGTTTCTCTCAGTCCCTCGGTGCAACAGTAACCATCTAAACACTAAACACTAAAACATTTAATAAACATAAGCATAAAATAGTAAAAGTGTAACACTGTCCTGAGTTTTTTCATAATAGTATAAAAGTATGAAAATTTACACCAACACTGAAACACCAAACACCCCTAAAACACCAAACACCCAATGAACATAAGCATAAAATGAAATAATAAAAGTGTAATACTGTCCTGAGTTTTTGCATAGTAGTATAAAAAGTATAAAAAGTATATCTATAAAATAAACTGAAGTTTCTAGCATTGACATTTGCAAAGAGTGGCACAGCAGCATATAAGTTAATGTACACAGTATATGTATGAGGTAGTTGATGTTGGTATATAGGCAAAGTGGCATATGAAGTAAGGCACATAAGGCACATTTGGCATCCTTAGATAAGGCTAGTCAGAGAATGCTGTATATGTATCTGCAGTAGTGTAGATAAAAGTAGTGTAAATGTAAACAGTAGTAATAAATGTAAAGCAGTAGTAATAAATGTAATAATAAATGTAAACAGTATTAATAAATGTAAACAGTGAATGTAAACAGTAGTATGACTATAGGCAGTAATGTAGTACAAACATTAGTGCAAATATGAGAAGTAGTGCAAACTGAATGAGCACATGACCGAGAGTTTAGTGAATAACCCGTTTGATGACACAGAGTCCAGTGTTAAAATCTTTGTGTTGAGTGGTAATGTGTGAGAAAGTTTTTTGTGTTAAGGCAGTTCAAATGGGAGGGGAGGCAGAGCAGGCAGAGTGTTTAGCATTCTGACTGTAAGGCATCTTGTCGACAATAAAACATCTTTGTTGGAGCGCGAGATTTAGCCAATCACAGTCGCAAGACAGACGATGGTGGGCGGGGACTACAGCGAAATCTTTGAACTGAATAAAGTAAAAAAATAAAAATAAAACTCCGCAGCAGGCTGCTAGCAGCGCGAGTTAAACAGGGCTCTGAACAGAGCGAGGGAGAAGGCGGACGCAGATTAGAGGCGGTGTTTTCAAAGAAAATTAAGACAATTTTACAAATGACCGACGCAGAGAAAATTGTTTGACCAAGTCCTTTAAAGTGTGGGAGCTCCACGCTTCATAAAAAAAAAAACTGCGCGACATGCAGAAAAGTGACGACACGGGAGAACCACGCTGATGTAAACATGACCGAGTCGTAAAATAACTTCACCACGGTGTGAATGAAGGAACAGCAGCAGTAAGTCTCTACATTAAACCACATTTGTTCTGTTTCAAAGTGAGAAAACATAATGTCAATGTCTCTGCTCTGTATTGAACACCTCTTTTTATTTTTATTTTTTGACTTGCCATCTTTTTTGTGTATGTCCTAATTATATAGGGGGCCAAGATGGTGTAGTGGCAGGGCTTCCGACTTGGGACCCGAAGGACGCGGGTTCGCGCCCCGGCCACTACACACCTTGGGGTGTCTATAGCCGTTTTCGCATTGGCCAGCCCTCAATGGCCCGGGGCTCCCCTGGGTGGCTCTGGGCCACCCGCGTTCATTACGCATTTGCCGCAGAGCCGCCTTGAAGTGGGTGGGCAGTTCTCTGGAAGTGGGTGGGGTGCTCTCTTCACGTGGGTGGAGTGTTCGTGTTTTAAGAGAGGAGACTCCGCTAAAGAAAAATTGTTAGCTGGATATATATATATTAGTGTTTCTGAGTTAAATTTTTGTTAATAACTGATCACAAATCAGCTTATGTTACAACGTAAATAACAACGAAGCGCGGACCCATTTCCGCCTTTCAGCGCGACCTGAATGTCATTAAAATATAACTAATATTGTCTAACTGTTGCGCGCAGCCAGGGTTTTAAAATATGACTAATAATCTCTAACTCCTTTGCGTATCTAGAATGTCAAGAGTGGTGATTCCTTCATAAGCAACGTGAACTCCAAAAAAAAACAATCCGCCGCTGTGGCTTACGGGGTTAATGCTGTTGTGTCTTAACCAGACGAAGCCGGTTCGCGTCCCACCTGGGACAATGTTTTTTTTTTACGTTTGTCTTTTATTGGAGTAAATAAAAAGGAGTTTGTTTGGTAGATAAAAAGGAGTTTGTTTGGTAAAATGCTTAACAAAACTCCTTTTTATTTACTCCAATAAAAGACAAACGTAAAAAAAAAACATTGTCCCAGGTGGGACGCGAACCCGCTTCGTCTGGTTAAGACACAACAGCATTAACGCCGTAAGCCACAGTGGCGGATTGTTTTTTTTAGGAGTTCACGTTGCTTATGAAGGAATCACCACTCTTGACATTCTAGATACGCAAAGGAGTTAGAGATTATTAGTCATATTTTAAAACCCTGGCTGCGCGCAACAGTTAGACAACATTAGTTATATTTAATAATAATAATAATAATGAATTCAATTTATAACGCACTTTTCATTAATGAAAATCTCAAAGTGCTACAAGGAGCAACAGAATTAAATGACAATAAAACAAACAATAAAACAATTAAAATCAATAACAGTATCAGCTAAGATCAAAAGTAGAATCATGAGGAGGTAGAGTATGCTTGGTCGAAAAGAAAGGTCTTCAAGTCGCTCTTAAAGTCAACCACAGACTGTGGGGCTCTTAGACAGTCAGGAAGAGAGTTCCACAGGCGGGGGCAGCCACACTGAAAGCCCGGTCTCCCATGGTCCTTAATTTGGTTCTCGGAATGTGAAGGAGATTGCTGTTCTGTGACCGCAGCGAACGGGTGGATGAGTATGGAATAAGAATATCCTTCAGATAATCTGGTGAAGTTCCGTGTAAGCATTGATGTGTAATGAGAGCAGTTTTGTACTGAATTCTGTAGGCGACAGGAAGCCAATGAAGGTTATGGAGAATGGGCGTAATATGTTCAAATTTACGAACTCTCAACAAGATCCTTGCTGCACTGTTTTGAATATATTGAAGTTTCTGAAGGTTTTTGCCAGGGATTCCAATAAACAGGGAGTTGCAGTAGTCGAGCCTGGAGGAGACAAAAGCATGGACGAGCTTCTCAGCATCGGAAAAAGTTAGGGATGGGCGAAGTCTGGAGATGTTTCGAAGATGGAAGAAGCAAGTTTTAAACAGATGCTTAATGTGATTTTCAAATGTAAGATTGGAGTCCATTTTTATTCCAAGATTAGTAACAGAGGTGGAGAGGGGGATGTCTTGTCCAGAAAAGGAAAGTCTTGTTATAGGAGATGTTTGTACCTGGTGAGGGGTGCCAATCAGTATGGCCTCAGTCTTGGAGCAGTTTAATTGAAGAAAGTTCTGATTCATCCATGCCCTAATTGCCTCCAGGCAGGCAGAGAGGGCAGTGAGTGAAGATGGAGATGACAAGGTGGAAGATGAGGATGCTCCAGTCCTGATGTAAAGCTGTGTATCGTCGGCATAACAGTGAAAAGAAATGTTGAACTGATTAATAATTTGACCTAAAGGCAGCATGTAAAGGGAAAACAGCAGGGGCCCCAGAACCGACCCCTGAGGGACACCACAGGAGACACAAACTGTCTGGGACGTGGCGTTGCCAAGACTAACACATTCCAGCCTATTGGAGAGGAAAGATTTGAACCAGTCCAGGACTGTGTCGCAGAGACCGACCTCCACATGAAGACGGTGGAGGAGGATACTATGGTCCACAGTGTCGAAGGCTGCAGTGAGGTCAAGGAGGACAAGGATGGAGGGAGAGCCAGTGTCAGCAGCCAAGAGGACATCATTGGTAACCCTCAGCAATGCAGTCTCTGTACTGTGAGCTGCCCTGAATCCAGACTGGAACTTCTCATACAGGGAGTGTTGTTGTAGGTGGTCCTGCAGCTGAGCAGCAACAGCTTTTTCCAGCACTTTAGACAGAAAAGGGAGGTGTGAAATTGGGCGGTAATTAGAAAAAATGTCGGGATCCAAATTAGATTTTTTCAGAAGAGGCCTAATGATGGCGGTTTTTAGAGGCAGTGGAACATGACCAGATTGTAGAGACTGATTTATTATTTGAGTGATAAGTGGGCCTATTGCAGAATGATTGGTTTTTATGAGAGAAGAGGGGAAAGGATCCAGGGCGCAGGATGAAGGCTTCATTTTCTTGATGATGGCCTCCACCTCACTCTGAACAACTTCGTCAAAGCTGTTTAGGGTCCCAGAATGCAGACGGGTGGGTGGCACACTGAGAACGGGGAGGTTGTGGAGCTGAGATCTGATAGTGTCAACTTTGGTTTTAAAAGATGAAAGAAACAGGTCACATTTTTGAGCAGAGTCCTCAAGAGTTTGCTTAATGGGATTAAGCAGACGAGTGATTGTGGAGAAGAGCTGTTTAGAGTTTCCAGGGCAGGTGTTGATGATGTTAGAATAATATTTGGAGCGTGCTTCTTTAAGAGAATAGGCGTATGCTTTCTGATGTTCTTTATATGCCTGCTTATGCACAGACAGACCAGATGATTTTACACGTCTCTCAATAGCACGGCCAGTTGCCTTCATCTTGCGCAGCTCATTAGTGTATCATGACTTTTAATGACATTCAAGCCGCGCTGAAAGGCGGAAATGGGTCCGCGCTTCGTTGTTATTTATGTTGTAACATAAGCTGATTTGTGATCAGTTATTAACAAAAATTTAACTCAGAAATACTAATTCAGTTAACAATTGTTTTAGGGGTTTCTGTAGTTAAATATGAATGAAATTCAACCCTCGCGCTGAGGTTGTTTGAATGAGTCCCGCCCCTGCTGCAAACAACGAATCAAATGTGAGCAGTACATGACGTGAAACTGGGTCCGTCAGGGCTCGGCCCGATAGAACCACGGTGGACATGGTTCCAGAACAAGGGTGGATCCCGGGCGGAAAAGGTAAATGCGAAGACGCCGAACCCGGGTTAGAAGCTGGGAGAGCCGGGGAGGGCTGGCCAATGCGTAAACGGCTTATGAGTGCACACCTAATTCTCCAGCTCCCCGAGCGCTTTCTATGGCTGCTCACTGCACCACCTGGTGGTGGTTGGGTTAAATGCAGAGACGAATTTCGTCTGTGTATGGGAAACATACACAGATGATAGAAAAGGACATTATTATTATTATTATTATATTGGGATATGTTAATAAATGTATTTTTTCCTAAAGTCAAAAGTCATTAAAGAGCTAATTTTTCCTTATGCTTTAGAGGAGAAAGAGCCCAGGTAACACACGTTGTCTGGAAAGTAAAATAGTTAAAATCAGTGATGCTGTTCTAAGTCTATCACTAAATCAGAAAACTGTAAAAAGCCCCTCCTAAATTTACTGTTGGTGGTTATTAAAATGTCACCTGTTCATTGGGTAAAGTTAATATTCTTATTTTTATACATGTAGTTGAGTGTCACCATTGTTTAGTAAAATGGCATGTTGTTACAAATAAAACTAAATAAAAATTAACAAATTAAAAGTCAATTGCACCCCTAAAGTCACTGTGATAAATTGGCACATTAATTTGGGGTTGGCGCAACGTTAGTCACCTTTTTCATCCCTTCTGAGTTTGCAGGTATGACAATACCACTTTTGGCCGCAAGGGTCCACCGACCGTTCCCAGCTCATGTGTCCGACAGAAGCCTCCTCTGCTCGGACTCACTCTGTCGCAGCATGGCCTCTTGCTCTCTGGAGGTCTGAACTACTGTTACCTCAGTGTTTGTTAGCAAAATAGCTCAAGAACCACAGGACAGATTTTGATGAAACTTACAGAAAGTAATCACTGGATGGACATTTACAATGAGTTGGCTTTAGGAGATGTTTGAGCAAAAATTCAATTTATTTATAATTTATTTTCGCAGCGCGCCTGAACTTTTGGAAGACAGTCAAAGCGAAACATTTAAATCCAGCTGATTTGAACATTACGTGCATTTATTAAGGAGAAGTTAAGCTCAGAAAAACTTTTACTATGTCAGCCAACAATTTTTTTAGATGTTTATCTTGTTAAATTTTAAAGAAATGAAGCGTATCCGCTGGCTGCGTGTGCACACTCCGCTGCACCGACGTATCGAAACAATTTTTTTTAATTCAGCTGATTTGAACATTACGTGTATTTATTAAGGAAAAGTTCAGCTCAGACAAATCTTTGCTATAATTTTCAGCAAACAAATAAATTGTTTTTAAGTGTTAATCTTGTTAAAGTCCTACCGTGCACGCTCCTGTGGCCATATGCGGTGACGCGTATGCGGTGACGCGTAACATACGCGACGCGTCAGCTGTGACGCATAATAGATGCGACGTATACGGAGGTGCGACACGTTTATGGATTTTTCCACTTTATTGGACATAATTGGACTAATGCGACATATAGGGCGGAGCGACTTAAAGGGCGGAAAGTACGGTACACAATCACAAACCACTGCATCAACCTTTCTGCTCTAGCCTTGTCAGAAAAACAAAAGGTTACAAATCTGGGAGTGCTAATGGATCTTTCCATGAAACGCAACAGTCATGTAAACATGATTGTTAAATCCTGTTTTTTCCAGCTGAGACGACTGTCTAAGCTGAAGCCCTTATTATCCAAAAATAACCTGGAGACAGTAATACACACATTTATTACATCTAGGCTTGATTACATCAATTCACTCCTGTTTGGTATCAGTCAGACACCATTGCACGACTACAACTGTTCCAAAACGCAGCAGCCCGATTTTTAACCAGCACAAGCAAAAGAGAGCACATTACACCAGTCTTGGCCTCCCTGCACTGGCTACCAGTTCACCTTTGAATCCAGTTCAAAGTACTCCTGTATGTCTACAAATCATTGAACAGCTCTGCACCCCACTATCTCTCTGATCTGCTGCAGCCGTATGTCCCACTATGTGCTCTGAGGTCAGCGGACCAGTTATTTCTCACAATTCCAGGAACTTGTCTTAAACGCAGAGGTGACAGAGCGTTCTCTGTAGCAGGACCAAGACTCTGGAACGAGTTACCTCTGCTTGTCAGACAGGCCCCCTCCCTCTCGGTTTTCAAATCCTGTTTAAAAACCCACGACAGTACTATTCTGTAGCTTTCAACACCTGATGATCTATGTTTGGTCGTTATATTTATTATCTGCAACGTTTTTATGTCTACTGTATATTCAGATTTTACTTCATTTTGTATGATGCTTATGTGTTGCCTGTTCTTTGTTTGTACAGCACTTTGGTTGGCCTTGTCGCTGTTTTAAGTGCTCCTATAAATAAAATAGTATGGTATTTTTGTTTTGTACATTATTATTTTCACTGTGTATCTTGAGATAACTGTAGCGAAAAGAAAACTAACTCCTCTGGGGAAGAAAATAAGTGTGACTGGAAGACTCAACATTTTAGTTTTGCTTACAGTTTATGATCATAATTATGTTTGAACTCTTATTTCAAATTGCATTTTGAATGATAAAAGTACAATGATGTACAAAATACAGAAAGTACTGATTAGCAACGTTCAAGCTAAATAAGAAGTACAAGCAGTCTGAAAGGGGTGAAGGGTGAAGCCATAGCTCACAGAACATTAATATGACTCAATGATGATGGAAATTGATAAGAAAATAAACCTATTGAATCAAATGTCCTGTTTAAAAATAAACAAATAAGGTAGCACATCAGGCAGAATTTCAATTCTTGTTTTTCTTTTTCTAGTTTTAACAAGCAAGCAAGCAAGATGAACAGTTTTCCTGATCGTAAATACTAGAGCCTGACCGATATGGAAGTTATGGCTATCACCAGTACAGACAATGGGCAGTGAAGGCTTAGTGCCGATAACTGACAAGGCTGAAAATGTTTGAGCTTTGTCCACCCCAAGAATCTTAACAGCTACTTTTAAGTCTGGTTTAACACTTGTTACAAAGAAGTGTTTAATGTTTTACCTTTTTAACTACAGTACCTTTATTGTCAAAAGTACAGTTCTTAAATACAAACTGCAAAAGAATATTAATAATGTGACATTATTTTTTACTGGTGAACTGAGTCCTTCTTAAAAAGGCCATTATGTTTTTATAATATTTCCATGGTCAATCATGGTTACCTCTAGAATAAAACTGCACAAGTTACAACCTTCTCCAAGAACATCCTTGGTGAAGTAGTCCCACAGCGTACTACCATGAGCTTCTTTTCACATCTGTAAAAATATAATAAGAAAATGAGTAAGACCATTTTTGACATATATAACATAAAAAAATCTGTCTATTTTGGCATTTTTGAAAATCAAAACATTTTGGATTTTACTTGTTGACATGAATTAGACTTAACGAATGCTTATTAGACTAATATTATTACTATATGTTCTCTGCTTCGTTTGTGCTGAACATGAAAGTGAAACTTAAGTGAACGGCCATGACTGGAAAGTAGTCTTCATGCACCCTCTGCTGGATACTTTGTTCAATTATGGCTGCTTCCAGCATTTTAGGGATGGTGTGCTTATATTGGCGCGTAATGGGACAATTCTCACTGCTACCGATAGATCCCCAAATGTCTATATCGGCCTAAATTATCGACCCTACCAATATGTCGGTCGGGCTCTATTAAATACACCATAATGTACCAGTACTCTAAAACATCACTTAACAATATAATCCATAATTAATTAATTTTAGTGTGTTTAAACCAAGTTCCTCTGTTTTGTTCCATTATTTAACACAAAACTTTTTCGCCGTATAATCTCAGAGTCAGAGTCAGAGAATCTTTGTCATTTGCACCGCATCTGGTACATGTGATGAAATGAGATTATGTACACAGGGTCCTAATTACATCCAACAACAAAATGTAAGAGAAAAACAGTAATAACATCTAGGATATAACTAAGAAAAACATCAACTAGAAATACACTAAGCACTAATGTAATAGAAAAACATCATTACAAACAGCAGCACGAACATGAGTCTGTATGAGCAGATGGTCACAGATGAACACAGCAACAAGAAAACAGATCAGCATCAGCATGATGTGTGATATTTATTTATTCATGAGTCTAACAGCCTCAGGGTAGAAGCTGTTCCTCAGTCTAGTGGTTCTACATTTGATGCTCCTCAACCTCCGTCCTGAGGGGAGTGGGGCAAAGAGTGAGTGTGCTGGGTGAGTGAGGTCTTTCATGATGCAGGTGGCTCTTTTCCTGCATCTGGAGGTGTAAATGTCTGTGATGGTGGGGAGACTGACTCCAACAACTTCTGTGCAGCCTTCACCACTCTCTGTAGAGCTTTTCTTTCTGCAGCTGTGCAGCCTCCATGCCACACGTTGATGCTGGAGCACAGGATGCTCTCCACTGCACACCTGTAGAAGGAGGTGAGGACTGGGCTACTCAGACCAGCTCGTCTCAGCCGTCTGAGGAAGTAGAGTCTCTGATGACCTTTCTTGATCAGGCTGGTGGTGTTGTTGCTCCAGCTGAGGTTATCATTCATGTGTACACCCAAGTATTTGTAGCTGGAGACCACTTCCACCGCAGATCCACTTATGTTCAGTGGGGTGTGGGTGTGTTTGTTCCTTCTGAAGTCCACAATCATCTCCTTTGTCTTCTTCACATTCATGTGAAGATTATTCTCTTTGCACCAGCTCTCCAGGTGTTCCACCTCCTGCCTGTAGCTGGACTCATCATTGTTTGTGATGCATCCCACCACAGCTGTATCATCTGCAAACTTTACAATATGACAGCCTGGATGGGTAGCTGCACAATCATATGTGAGCAGAGTGAACAGGAGAGGGCTCAACACACATCCTTGAGGAGAGCCAGTGCTGAGGGTTATGGTGGAGGAGGAGAAGTTGTGGATCCTCACTGACTGTGGTCTGTTTGTTAAGAAGTCTAGTACCCAGTTACAAATGGAGGGGCTTAGTCCAAGTGTGGATAGTTTGTCTATCAGAGTTTGGGGGATCATGGTGTTGAAGGCAGATGTGAAGTCCACAAAGAGCAGACGCACGTATGAGTCCTTCTGATCCAGGTGGGTGAGAGCAGTGTGGACCACAGAGGAGATGGCGTCCTCTGTTCATCGGTTCTCGCGGTATGCATATTGATGAGTGTCCTCGTTGATGTTGATGGATGTTTTGATGTGGGTCATGACCATAATCTAATTTGCTTTATAATCTAACTCTCTTTATAATCTAGCTGTTTTTGCAACTTTGTTTGCCATCTTATTTAATTTGTAAAAAAAATCTGTATGCCTCTTTTATGATCGTTTATTGTTGTTGTTGTCCATTGTTATCTTTCTTTGTTGAAATCAGGTCTCTCTTGTAAAGTAGTGTTCGAGGCTCAATGGAATTAACCTGTCTAAATAAAGATTGAATGAGTGAATGAAAAGAACTGAAAGACAAAGATGTATATCTTACATTAGTTCTGATTGAACAACTTTCAAATACAAATTTTTCTTCTTTCGGCTGCTCCCTTTTTCAGTGTAACCACGGTGAACTAACTCACATTAAGATTTGGCAATTGTTTTTACGCTGGATGCCCTTTCTGACAACCACAGACCACCGGGCTACCACAGCCCTCTGTGTGGAGCAGA
The DNA here is from genome assembly GCA_038048925.1 of Garcialebias charrua. Taxonomy (NCBI): domain Eukaryota; kingdom Metazoa; phylum Chordata; class Actinopteri; order Cyprinodontiformes; family Rivulidae; genus Garcialebias; species Garcialebias charrua. Next base: position 36,739 of record JBBPBX010003487.1, read on the forward strand.
GAGCAGATATCTAGGGTGCCCAGAGGAGCAGATGGTGGGGGTTAAGGGCCTTGCTCAAGGGCCCAGAGTGGGGCAAGGGAGGGTGGTTGCGGGTGTGGGTGTTTTCACCTTTTCCACCCTGATTTTGATGATGTTGGTACGGGGAGTTGAACCAACCACCTTCTGATCACAGGCCCACCTTCTCTAACCTCTGTGCCACCACTCCCACAAATTTTATAGTTTAATAAACAAAAAGATTGAATTCAACCAGGACGGCCATTATTTGGGACACGACAAACTGTTGTCTTTAAAAATGTATTCTGTAAATTTTATCAATCTAAAGCACTTAAAGATTATTGGCAGTAGATTTGTGTTTATATACATTTCCCCATTTTCAAAAAAAAAAATCCTAAAGCGGATATTAATGAAATGTTATCAAATGTCATCAAATGTTATTAGCATGAATTTTTTTCCACAATACTTTAGATTATAACGAATGAATAAACTGAAGAAGTTGTGAGCTGTCAGAGAAACTCTCCTGTCCTTCACAGATGTGCTCCAGCACTGGCAGGATAGTGAGTTTGTGGCTGTCTACCACAATGGGCGCTATTTCCGCCTTTGGGTTTACCGGGGGGGCCGGCTGCTGTCTCCCAGAGAGATCGAACACCAGATCCAGAAGATTTTAGAGGACCCCTCACCCCCATTCCCTGGAGAGGAAAAACTGGGAGTTCTCACTGCTGGAGACAGGTACTCCTTGGCTTTTTTTTATTTTACACAGTACATTATCAGAAGCATCTGCTCCATCTGTGTTTAATGTTAGTGTAGAGAAGGATAGCAATGAATATCCTGATGCATGCTCAATAATCCAGGTAGAAAAATCTAAAAATAAGTTGAGTCTGGTCCTCTGGACATAAAAAAAATACAAAAAAATAAAAATTGTAGAAACATCTTCTTTCATGTGAAAGACTTCTTCAGTCTGAGGAACTGTATTCACCTTAGTGGATCAACTAGTTTGCTGCTGGCATCCAAAACCAGCTTCTCACATGATCAAGGAGGACCATCAGCCTAACGATGGATCGTTAGCACCCTGATGGTTGTTTGCTATTCACAGAGGGCTGAGTGATACTAGCAATAACAGCATTGTAAGAGGGGGACAGTTGAACCCGGAGGCCTCCACCCCTGTTTAATGATGGACGGTTTCTTTTCACAAAGATGGCCTCCTTTACTCCTCTCTCAAACCATCGTTCCTCTCTATCAAGGATGTGAACATCTTCATCCCTGAAAGAGTGACCGCTGGCCTGGAGATGAGTGTAGACCGCAGAGTCCTGACCTGATGATGTTGATCTTCTGTGCTGGGCCATCCTTTTGGCCAGTGGCTGTTTAGTTTCCCTGAAGTAAAGCTAGGTTTATACTTCTTGTCTCACGTCTTTTACCCCCCGTTGAGTGAACCCAGCGCTGACGTAATTGCGTGTGTGTCACCTACCGCATTGAGTGTTTATACTTCTTTAAGACGTGGGAATAATCCCTCCCTCTTCCCTCCCACTGCATACGACACGCGCACTCCCACTGCATGTTTTATCAGGACAAACGGATTTAATATAATGATAGGCTCCATTACCTCGATTTGTGAGTCCGTTATCATGGGCAGAGTCGGGATTTTATGAGGGGCGGATTGTTTAAAGAAAACGTTGACCTTCAAATAGCAACACGCCTCGGTGGCTCACTGGAAAAGCATAGGGTTTCCGCTCCAAAGCTTTTCTCGACTCGGGTTGAATCTCACCTGGTAGAACTTATTTTACGTTTGTCTTTTATTGGATAAAAAAAGGAGTCTGTTTTAACCACAGGCATATTAACCCCTTTTTTATATATCCAATAAAAGACAAACATAAAATAAGTTCTACCAGGTGAGATTCGAACCCGAGTCAAGAAAAGGCTTGGAGCGCCAAACCGACGCTCTACCACTGAGCCAACGGGTATGTTGCTCTGTTGCTGTTCCACTTTTCCTTTTAACGGATCGCCCCTCAAAAGACCTGGCTATGCCCATGTAAAACAAGCTGATTTGTGATCAGTTGTTAACAAAAATTTAACCCGAAACACTAATATATATATTCAGCTAATACATATTTTTGGGGGCGTTTCTGTAGTTATATTTTAATGAAATTCAGCTCGCGCTGAAAGGCGCAAACAAAAAACGCCCACAAACGTTGAACCAATCACACGCTCCGAGCCGCATCCTCCGCGTCTCGGAGTTCTGACGGGGCCATGTACAAGACTGCTGTCACCGGGGGATCGCAGCGGGAGTGCAGACAGAAGTTGCGCAACCTTTTTTCACTCAACAGGGGGTAAAAGACGTAAGACAAGAAGTATAAACCAGCCTTAAGACTGATCACCCTCCTGACACTGAACAGCATACACAATATTACTCTTTTTATTGAAATTGAATAAACTATTCCACCCTCTAAACACTCAGGGTAACACCTTTCTGAATTACATTGTTCTCCGCTGACATTTAACCATTTTTCTGATGAATTTTTTTTCTTCACAAATTCCTTATGACCATAAAGTATCCGTAATGCTAATCCCGACAATGTTGAAGGTCAAGAGGGTGCCGCTCCTGCAGGTAAGGGGCGTTTCACTTTGGGACAAATTGAGGTCACCGATTGGTTAGTTGCTGACAAGCCTACTGGATTGATTGACAGATGGTGTCATGTCAATCGCATGCTCCTTCAAAACATGCGACATCTGTGGCATTGTTGTGATTAAATTGCACATGTTGGAGTGGTGGCAGCACGGTGGTGCAACGGGTAGAGCTGCTGCCTCTCAGCGAGCAGGTCTCTGGTTCAAATCTCGGTCCAGGGGCCCTTCTGGGTGGAGTTTGCATGTTCTCTCTGTGCATGCGTTGGTTTTCTCTGGGCACTCCAGTTTCTTCCCACAGACTAAAAACATGCATGTTAGGCTGATTGGTAACTCTAAATTGTCTCTAGGTGTGAGTGAGAGAGTGAATGGTTGTTTGTCTCTATGTCGCCCTGTGACGGACTTGCGACCCATCCAGGGTGTACACCGCCCCTCGCACATTGATTGCTGGACATGGGCACCAGCGACCCCCATGATCCAAAATGGAAGAAGCGCGTAAAGATAATGGATGGATGGAAGGATGTTAGTGGCCTTTTATTGTGTTCAGCCTAAGGCACACCTGTGCTCTAATCGGGCTGTATAATCAGCAACTTGATACACCACACCTGGGAGGTGGATGGATTATCTTGGCAAAGGACAAGTGCTCACTAACATAATACATAAGTGCATAAATTTGTGAACAATATTTGAGAGGAAAGGGCCTATTGTGTACCGGTACATAGAAATTTTTAGATCTTTGAGTTCAGATCATGAAAAAAAAAAACTGCTAAACTATGGTTTAGAGAAAAACATACATGAAAACACCTGTATACATCTTTACCTCTGTTGACTTCAGTCTACTGTTAGAGGAACAAACTTGACAATGACCTTCAATTGAAATATTAGTCATCTTAGTGGGGAACACTTGCTTCCCTTTACATTTTTTCCAGTTCAAGTACTCGTACAGTTTTAACAGACTATAAATTCAGAGTTATGTCTTCACTTGTCAGTCTGTTTAAAACTTGTTAAAACCTATATAGCTATTTATTTATTTATTGAGTGCTGCATTTTATAGCATCAACATCTGACTTCTGAACTGAGCATTTTTTCTCTCTCCACAAATCAGATTTATTTCATTCTGTCGTCCCAACAAGGGTCCCTTGGTTTCAGATGCGGAAGCAGCACTTCAGCTCTGGTGTCAACAAGAAATCACTTGACGCCATTGAGAGGGCCGCATTCTTTGTAACCTTGGACAGTGAAGAGCAAGGCATGAGGGGAGACGACCCCGCAGGAAACCTGGACCGCTATGCCAAATCTCTGCTGCATGGAAAGTGCTATGACAGGTAAGGTCCACAAAATTTTAAGTCTTGGATATATTTAGAGTTAAAGTAAATCCAAGCAGTGTATTGATGGTATTTTTGAGCTCCGCTGCTCTGAGGTGTCCAAGTTTGGATGTCATTACCATCATTCACTCATGACTTCCATTCCCCCGTCCAAGCATTCATCCTCTTTAAATTAAAGAAGTGAAGTTAACTTGGAAAATGCTGTTTAACACTTAAACACGATACAACCTGCAATTTGTTCATTTCCCATGCTGTTCTGAGTTGAAACATCTGGCAGTGAGTTTAGTCACTCTTAAAAAATGTTTTTGTCTGTTTTTAATAAAAAAAAAACATTAAATAGGGAAAAAATAAGTAACCGTGAAAAAACTGTTAAACACAGCTGTGATACCACAATATGTGGAGGTGATGGCAATCTTGCATATTTCAGTTATTTCATGTATTACGAGCACAGCTTGTTTTTAGGACATGTTAAATTTTAGCTACTCGACATTTAAAGACAAATAAATACACTGAAGATGAAAGCTTATGAAACAAGTTGCAACAATTCCTTTTTTTTAATTCAATCATTAAATCTGACCTGATAAAATCTCCAAAGCCTCAAGACTGCTTTTTAGTTTCAAGGAAAAAACCTTAAAGCTGGAAACTGTCATATTGTGCCAGGAGCTCCTGTGGGGTTTCAGGAAAGCACTCAGTTCACCATTTAATTATCTTTTATCAAGAAGGAGATTAAAAATAATTAAATTAATCTGGGTAGAAAGACTTCAACTTGGATCTTTTGCATATTTATTGGCATCAATTTAGAAGCTCGTTTAAGAAAATTGTATTTTCCTAAAATTGTGTTTCCTGTGAAGAATTATTTTTGAGATATTTTTGGTGGAAATATATACCAGTAATTGTATAGAACCGTTCTGGTACCTGTAGCAAGTTTACACTTAAGTTTGAAATTTGGAAAGTAGCTTTATAGTTTGGTTCAGTTTCACTGACGATAAATGAACACATCCTAAAGCCTGGTTTACACTTCTTGTCTTACGTCTTTTACCCCTCGTTGAGTGCCCAGCGATGACGTAATTGCGTGTGTGTCACCGACCGCATTTGAGTGTTTATACTTTGAAAAGACTAGGGGAAACATTATAGTGATCCCTCCTTCTTCCCTCCCACTGCATACGACACGCGCACTCCCACTGGACCGCCTCGGCTTCTCTTCAAAACTATCCATGTCAAAGCAAAAACAAAAACCGGCTTCTGGAAAGCCGTTTTCGCACTGCACAGCCCTCCCCTGAATGAAATTCAGCTCGCGCTGAAAGGCGGAAATGCTCTAATGGGTGCGCGCTTCGTGTTATTTACCTTCTGAAATAAGCTGATTTGTAATCAGTTGTTAACAAAAATTTAACTCAGAAACACTAATATATATATTCAGCTAACACATATTTTTTTGGGCGTTTCTGTAGTTATATTTTAATGAAATTCAGCTTGCGCTGAAAGGCGCAAACAAAAAACGCCCACAAACTTTGAACCAATCACACGCGCCGAGCCGCATCCTCCGCGTCGAGTTCTGACAGGGGGCCATGTACAAGACAAGCTGTCACCGGGGGATCGCAGCGGGAGTGCAGATGGAAGTTGCGCAACTTTTTTCACTCAACGGGGGGTAAAAGACGTGCGACAAGAAGTATAAACCAGCCTTTAATGTCTGTATAAAATCTGAGTCGTAGCAATCATTAGGCTAACCATCTGGCCTAAAACATTTGATTGTTATACATGATGATTAATTGTTCTGGACAGATGGTTCCTTTTGCATGTGTTAAACGCTGCTTCTGAGATTCCAACAGAAGGTTGGCTTGAAACACAGCAGTGAAGGCTACTTATGGGACAGATCTGGTTGGTAGGCCACAGACTGATGAAGTCTTCTGGATGGAAGATGAAACATTTCTCCCTTAAAGAAACTGGTCAGATGAAATGATTTAACCTTCTTTTGTTATCTACCTGGATGATTGAGCTTACAAACCTTAATCATTAGAGGTATAAAAAAATTGCATCTTTATTATATTATACTGTTGTTCTTCAATCTTTATTAAAAACTGTAATTTGCATCTCCTCCTGCAATTTTGGGAACCCTGGCCAAAAAAAAAATGTGCGGATTGATTTAGAATTTAGTCTTTTAAGACCTTTGGTAGTCGTCTGTGGGACATACTGTACAGTTATCTCTTATGACCTTTTTGCATTGTAAATTTTCTATTAACCTTTATTTAACCAGGCAAATCCCATTGAGATCACAGATCTCTCTTGCAAAGGAGGCCTGGGCCTGAAGGCAGCCTAACATGCATGTTTTTGGTCTGTGGGAGGAAACCGGAGTACCCGGAGAAAACTCACGCAAGCACAAGAAGAACATGCAAACTCCACACAGAAAGACCCCAGGTCCAACTGGGGATTGAACCCATGACCTTCTTGCTGTGAGGCAACTGTGCTAGCCACTGAGTAAGGCCAGGCCTGGCCTTGCTTGGCCCAGTACGAGTTCCAGCCCGGGTTCTGCATGTTTGCATTGGGTGGTCTGGACCAGCTCTATTTGGAACCCAGACACAGAGTTCCATGCAGGTTGACTTGTGCCAAAGATTTCTATAAACCTCAGCAGACTGCAAGCCATTAAATGAGTCACTGGCCCAGTTGTGTCCGTGACTTCAGGTGACTGCAAACAAGCTAACATTAGTCACGGAAAAGTTCAATCATGTCATCTAGATACCGGTACTGTAGTTTGTTTTTGGGAGAAACGTTTCATTTTTCATCTGAAAGACTTCGTCAGTCTGAGACTGCTACCAATATCTGTAGCACCTGATTGATGTGTTTCAAGACGGCCTGCTGTGGATAACTTTCACTGGCTTGTCTGGTGTTACAGGCTTCCAAGAGGTCTGTATTTGTTTGCAGGAAAAAGACAAGACATGAAGTGTGGTCTGTCGCTAGGCAAGCTTTAATCTGAGCTCCCAGCAGACAACCACATCCTGTTGTCATCTGCCATCAAAACATTATTTTCCTTCCCCCATTTTAGGTGGTTTGATAAATCATTTTCTGTCGTGATCTACAAAAATGGCAAGAATGGGCTGAATGCTGAGCACTCGTGGGCCGATGCTCCAACAGTGGCTCATCTTTGGGAGGTACGATTGTCTTTTTTCCATCGTGTTTATAAATGTGTTTGCTGTCTGGAAGAGTTTTGATGTCTCAAATCGTGTCCTGATAGGACAAGATGTGAAGAGATCTTTTTTGTAATACCACTATCCATCCTCATGGCCTTTTACCTTTTTCTATCTAAAAGTATTCTGATAAAGAATAAGAGGCTGCGCGCTTGTAGCAGCAGCAACGTGCACTCCGTCCATCTTTCAGACGACTGTACGAACATAATCTCACTGTATCCCGGTACAATGTTTTTTGTTTTTTTTTATGTCCAGAGGACCAGACTTCGCTTTTTTAGAATGATTATAAAGCTTATTCTGATCTTTGTTGTTTACAAGCATTTGTCCCTGTCTGTCGTTCAAAATAGATGTGGATGTTTGTGGTTTTTATATATATATTTATTATTATTATTATCATTATTTTGGAATGGTTGCATTTGCAAAACAGGAATTGGCTTGCAAAAGAGGAAGTTGGACAAAAGAAATTGTATGTTGCAACTTATTCATTTTATTTCCACTCTGTTGATGTTGTGCCACAGAAACACAGTTCTTCAATTTTATGCTGCAAATAATACACTGACACTTTTACTCATTCAAAGTGAATGAATCATTGATTACATTAATCATTTACAACTTGTGTAGATAATTAAATGTAATGTTTGGGATTGCCTGGCTTTTAATTTAAGACGACACAAAATTCAGCCTTTGTAATGCTCAGCCTTTTTGGTAACTTTCTGAGTAGGAGGTAGGGCAGGGCGATATCTCAATATTTTAAAAATATCTCAATACTTTTTTCTCTCTTTT